>CAEGAD010074812.1:0-75606 GCA_903067055.1 Poeciliopsis paucimaculata | reverse complement strand
TGTGTTCCACACAACAGGACTGGTGTCAGTGTAACAGATGCTGAGTTTTCTGTAAAAGTATAGAACAGGTAGGAGTGTTTGTTGTTTTTACCTTAAAGTGGCCAACTTTCTGTTATTCCCATATCGATTAGATACAGTAGGAGCTTCCGTACTTCCCACATGTGCATCTTATCTGTTGCTTTTTTCAGCAGTTAAAACCTTTTAATTGTTGTTAACACGTCGTAACCTGTTTTCTGACCTGCTGCTGCTGTGCAGTTACTCAGGTGTGTTAGAATCATCGCACCAAACCAGAAAAACACAAAGAACTTTGCACAGTTTCACCCCAAACTTACCGACTGAGTGGAATATGTCAGTCGGTAGGTAGGTTTTGGATGTAGGTGATGTTAGCTAAATAAGACTAGCTAATCCCAATACAGCCCGTTAAGCTTGTTAACAAGTCGTCTATCTGGCGCTACATTAGCACATTAGCTTGTGTTTGTGAGATGGCCACGCACGTGGTAGCGCGGCTGCTATGTAGAATGGGCAACAGCCAATGAAACACGGCCCCTGTGTTTAGGTCCATTCCTTGCCCCCAGGAGGCTTTGCGTGATTTATGTGCGTGACTTCCACCGCAAACCGGAACCACCATTTGTTTACATTGTTAGTAACTCACTAGTAGGTTTTCGTCAGAACTTTTAGGCTAAAGAAGTATTGGGAACTCCAGCTATCAAAGCTTAAATGTGACAATATTGTTTTTCCGCAAACTACAGCTATTCCGGTGAGGGACTTGACGCATTAGCATGTGTAGCTACTCTCAGATCATTAACTTTATTGTTTTTTAAATTCAAACAAAAAATCTAATTCACATCACATCAAGCTAATATTACGAAGTTCTGCTGTTTTATACTGTCGGCACAAACCTGCAGCTCAGATCTCTGAGCAGCTTCTCTGCTTTTCTCTTTATTACTGTCAGCTCTTCAGAGAAACGAGCTGCTGGCAGCAATGCTAATTCACTGTCATTCCGTTACAAAATTTAACTGTGTTCCTGTCACTCCTCATGATTAAACTGATAGTTATCATCCTCTGTACTGAGCAGCTCTCTGATAGCAGACGGTCTGTCCGTAAACAGGTTTTACTAAATATTGTATTATAACCGAAAAGAGAGATGTAACTTATATCATAAATCTAGATTAGCAAGAAACCCTACAAATTACAATGAAATACTGCTACTTCCGGTGGGCGCCGGAAGTAAGACCAATAATCCTTTCCCTAGTAAACCTCCCAAGAATAAGATGGACAGGCTACTGATGTTGTTAATGTTTAAAAGTGGGTAGTACTTGTTACATTCACTTGAGTAACTTTTTTTGAAAAAAATTTTTTTACAAGAGCAGTTTTACTGCACTGAACCTTTTTCTTTTACTTGAGTAATACTGTTATTGCTACGTAGATTCATTTTGCCCCTCCAAAATAAGCTGAATCCCCGCCGCCCCCTTGTTAAACTCGTCTGGAGCCGAGGCTGAATTTTTGCCTGTTCTCCCATTTTAAAAGTTTTTGTCAGGCTCCATGAGATCCAATACATGAAAGATTATTAAATGTTTAATATTAGGATTAGAAACTGAGAACAGATGTTATAGAACTGTCTTACTGCGGAGATGGGGGTTCTACAAGTGTTAGTTTTTGGCCCGTTATTGTTTTTTTCTTCCATTCTTCCATTGGCTGGCATTATGCATGTAGGCAGATGACATGTGCCTTTTAAACCACACCTGCTGTGCAGACTGTCCACCCTCATCCAATGCAAAGGTTTTAAATGTCTCCTGTATTCTAAAGTCAGACAGTTGCTTCTTCATACTTTCACTGATTGGAGGCAAAAATCTGATTTTTAACTTTTCGGATGGCTGGTTAGCAGTCAGCACCAATCAAACAAAGAAAAATTGCTCCATTCTGGTTACTGGCCAATTTCCCAGTGCATCTCTAGTGCTGACCACCAGGGACCACCACAACAAAATCCATTGGAAAACACTGTTTGTCCAACTCTTTCAGCTCTCTTACTTGGCCGGTTAGCTGGGAGTGAGCTTTTCTTCTGGAAGTCATTTGGGTGAGCGCTCTGAGAGGAAACAAACAGAGCAGAGCAGAACTTTCTTTTTGAGGCTGAGGCAAGCTGCAGAGTTTCTAGTTTCATCCTTCACCTTAGTTTTCTGATTTATTATTTAGAGGGAAAAACAACAACTCCAAGCTGTAAAGATTCTCCAAACACTTACAGCTCGGACTCACCGAAGCATCTGAATTAAAAAAAAAAGAGATTTAGAATCTGAGAAGATTGATTATTGGTTCAGCCTCAGCCGGGACGTTAATGTAAGAGGCAGGGCCAGTCCCGGCAGAGCGGCTGATGGGTGAAAACTTGATGGAGAACTTCTACTGAGTCTGGTTCTGTCTGTCTGCTGCCCCTCCTAAACCCCCTCCTCAGAGCCCCAACCCATCGCTGACCTTCTGCGTGAAGACGCACGACCGCCTCTACTACGTGGTGGCGCCATCGGCGGAGGCCATGAGGATCTGGATGGATGTGATCGTCACGGGAGCGGAGGGATACACTCAGTTCATGAACTGAGCGCAGAGGGCGAGCGGGACGCTGCGCAGGGATTGGACACACAATCCACAGGATCCGTTCTGACGTCCGGTCTGACTCGGAGACCACGCCTGTTTCTTAATGTTTCTGTTTTTATTTCTGCGTTTAATCACACAATCATTTCTCCATGCAGGCGTTTCCTTCGTCATGTTTCCAATGTGATTCTGTTTGGATTGAAAAAGGGAGCTGCTGCCACATACACACACACACACCACACGCACGCACACACACCCAAACACATCTCTGTACATAAACCAAAATGTTCACCTGTCCAGGACTGTTCAAAGCCTTTCTATATTGCCAAAAGGAGATCTTGTAGTTACTGTTGAATATTTTGTATTATTTGTTTGTTTTTTTTACTTAGAGAAAAAGTTGCCAAATGACACGTTGCCAATGTTATTGAGTGTTCTGTTGTAACTTTGAGTGTAAAGAGAGAAGATTTGAAGAATTCCCTTCACTTTAACATGTTTCAGCTGCCGAAACCTTTTTTCTTTTTAATGGTCAGCAGCAGCAGAGATGATCTCAGATCCCAGATCCACATCTTCACCAGGCTTACCAAAGGAACAGTCTGTCCACAGGTATTCCTGAAGAGTCGACTCAGTAGGACAGAGTTATGGGCTGTAATGGTTTGATGGACACTGTTACACAACGAAACTTCAATGGTCTCTATGCTTCAAAGCTGTCAGAAGAGGCTGGCTTAAACTGCTAACCCAGCTACCCTAGGTTAGCATCAAGACTGTAAATAAAGAGAGAAACTGGAAAATAATCAGAGAGATTTCTGGTCAGGCGTTTGATTCCGATGCCCATCGCTGTTTTCCAGAGTTCCCAGGTTGGGTGAGGTTCTGTTAACACATTCTTGTCCGGCCCTAAACATTTGGTCATTTTATTTATTTATTATTGGGTTGCACGATATATCAGCACCAACATCGGTATCAACCGGTATCAGTAATTTTTGACATATCGATATTGGTCCAATAAACAGGCTGATATTGACAATCAATATTTATTTCCAACTTGTTGCTGTTTGTTTCTGGAGGGGAGGGGTCAAGGTTGATCAGGAGACATTTTATGGTCATGTGACAGAGAGATGTAACAAAGGATTGTGGGGAAGCAGCAGTGAAGTCAGCGGTGTGGTCATGTTTTCCAATATCTACCTAGATATATTTAGCTATCAGTGATAACAGCAGTATTAGTATCGGGTATTTATATTGGTCCAGATTTGCATATTGGTGCCTTTCTAATTTATTGCTCAGTCTTTATCCCTGTGTGGTTGAATTAAAAACGGTTTTCTGTCACAAACATGTTGCTAAGCCACCTTTCACTGTTGAGCTCACCAAATGTGTTGATATTTTAACACATTTTTATTCCATTTTAGGATTATTTGTCAAAAGAGAGGCCATTTTGTGGGCCCCGCCCACACTATTAAGAATGAGACACATTGCCTTCCCTGTGGGGCCTTTGGCGATACTGAGACGCTCATTTGAAGGGAGGAATGAACAAATCCATCTTAGTGAAACTAAACTGGAACAGAGGAGGAGGTCTGAGGTTCAGCACAGCCTTGATTTCGTCTCTTACTGTTTCACAGAAACTCAGACTTTGAAATGTGAGCAGACTTTGGGAACTAGCTGAATACAGCCAGAGTTTCATCCTCGTTAGTGATAGCTGTGGTCTTGTTGGTGATTTGTTTTGCACTATCAGGGTGATTGTTTCTGATTGGCCGTGTTTGTTCCATTCTTGAACCGTGGTTGTGGGCCACATAAGGTCATTGATGTCAGTTTCCCTGTTGGAAGCTGTCTTTAGACATAGCAACGCTAACTTTCAATGCTTTCAGAACGTGATTGATGATCAGCATTAAACAGAAATCTGCCTCACTGCCGGTTGTTTCACCTCGTCGCCATTTTGGCATTTGGTACCTGACTCAGCAGAACTACAGGTCACATTTTAAAGCTCTCAGAGCTTTGAATGGAAAACATTCAAGGGATTTTGATTAGCATTGAAACATTTGTATGACTTATCTCCATAATTCAGTGACATATTTGTATCTCCCAGGAGATGCTTAAGTAGTGAGGTGGAAATGAAACCAAACGGTGACAACTGAGTATTAAACTGTGAAAATTAACTCAAGCGTTCATAAACATGACCAAATGTGTGTGCGTGTGGGTGTGTGTGTGTGTGTGTGAAACCATCACTTCTCTGACAGCTTTGAAGCAGCACTTCTCGTCAGGTGGCTCGTTTTAGGCTAGTTTAATTGAGAACTCTGTATGTATTTAATCAGAAGCTGTTCTAATGAGAGAACACCCAACACTCTGAGGCTGACTGCCAAAACAAAATGACTGTCCAATGGTTTCACCAAAGCTGCCCTGAATTGATCAATCTCATTCCGGTTCTGACACGGCGCAGGCTCAGGAAGCCTTGAGCTAACTGGATGATGTGACGACTCTGCTGGGAAGCAGCCACCACCACGACCAGCCTAAAGCAGCAAGCACACACATTCAACTGTTTGGATGATGCAATTCAGACCTGTGCCTTCGACATGTTCCTGAGTCCTGCACAGCCTCGCTGTGGAGCCTGCATCACCCGGACGCTTTTAAATCAGTGTCTCTTTGAGCTGTCCAACAGTATCATGTACAGGTTTGCATGGTTTCCTCTTCACCTTGGAAATGGTTCTCATGATCTCAGAGGGTCCCAACATGGTGGGCTCATTGGATCAGTTCAAGAAAATTTGACCTAGGAGTAATGCTGCAGATCCTTTAGAAAGGATTGTTAAATCTGAGAAAACAAGCCAAGTGGACTGCTACAAGCAATCCGTTTACTTTTAAATTGGACAGTGTGGAACACGTGGCTCACAACATGGCTGCTAGTGTGTAAACCTGACTACCAAGAATTATTTCATGGGAATCTCCCTTCCAAATGCCTAGCACTGAAAGGATTGCCTTGGCTGTATCCGAGGCAACCATTTTATTCTGAAGGGTATTCCTGCACCTTGTGATTGACCAGACAGGAAGCTCTTCATGGGCAGATTTAATCTTTCAGTGGTCTTTTAGCGCAACGCTCAGGAGGAGCGCAGCAGATTTCAACAGCAGGAAAGACCATCAGTTCCTGAAATCACACATCAACCGAAAAAAAAAAACCTGATAAAAGCGCACGCTGGGTCAGAGCAACTTCACCAGACTACGCACAGGATAGAAAGCTTGTGGAGTCCAATTGACCCGGTTTCTTACACTGCAGGAGGGATAAACTAGTTGCCATGCTGGTAGCATGCTGCTTTTTTCTGCCCTTTTCCATTTTATATAAGGCCAATATTTGTAAAATGACTAAAATATTAGCTGGCATGGGTCAACACCAGGCCAGCTGAATGATTACAGACAAAGGTAATCTGGGATGATTGAGCAAAAAGTTCTGACTGGTATCAGAGTGTAGAAAACGTAGTAATGATGTAATGATCTGTATTGAGTAATCTTTTGTCATTATTGGAAGTCTGTAAATCAATAAATGAGCCACCACAAACCTCTCCACTACCATGTCTATAGAATTCAGGTATAGACAATATGATCCTAGATAAAACAGAAACCAGACTGAAAAAAAAATCATCTGGTGCATATCGACTGACTGTTGAATAGCTGCATAATGCCATGTGCTCCTCGGATGGAAGAAAATACATGAGAAAACTTTTATTTCTTGTCCTTTGCTCAACTATTAGTACGCCCCCCGGGTTTGCAGAAAAACTGTCATTTATTCATTGGTTACTAGGGGTGGGCATTTATCACAATGTTTATCATGAGAAATTATACAAATTCTAATTCATTGTTGTCACAATGGATTCCAATCTATATTTTTAACAAAACGCAAACTCTCCATTTTGTCATTTTAGGACTTTCTCCACTTTCTGTTCAATGAGAGTGTCATTACATATCAATATATTTGAAAATATGATTAAATGTAGCTACTATGTACAAATCACACTTCTTTATGGGATATTCATTGTGATTGTCACTTTGTTATCACAACAGCAGAAAATATTGTGATAGAACTTTCTATCGCCCACCCCTAGCAGGTACTTAACCGTATGGTGGATGTTCAGATTGAATTGGCTACTGCTGTGCTTTAGTGTGGCCTTTTTTGTTCACAGCGTGTTTTATAATTCTGCCTTAATAGTCCAACAGAAACCTGAAATAGTGTTTCATAAAGCTGCCTCAACGCTGGAGCTCCTCTTAACACCCCACTGTGACCGGACCGGAGGCCTTTAGCACGGCGCGTTAGCCGCCACCTTTGAGACACTTCAGTGGTCCAGTAGTGAGTGTGTATGCAGTCACATGTTATCCCCATGAGGTTTCTAAGTGACATCTGTTGGTCATGAATTGCTGTTATCTACACGTATATGAATGAAAAGTATTGTAAAGAGAATGCCTGAGTGGAAAGTTAGTGATATTGTATGAAAAGACGACTTTTCACTTTTTCTCATTTCAGAACTTTTATTGCAGCTTGCATTTGAAATTGTACAATAGTCACATATGAATATCTTTGTTTTTTTTTACTGGTACAACACTTGTGCAGGTACGTTACACAGAATAAATCAGCCATCACCATTAAGACTGGGTCCTCATGTTCCCCTCAGACACAATCAACACTCTGACCATGCTGTTACTGTGTCATGTGTCACTTTCATGTATGAATAATGTGGATTTCTGTCAGATCTATTAATAAAAAAACCCAAAATGACTATCAGCAAACACTCCTCTGCTGTCTGTTGTATCCAGTGCGTAATAGTGTGACTGTTCCAGTGTTGAGCAGAGACACAAACTGTCCGGACCATTGCTGGTCACCACCAACAAAAATATATATATATATGCTCAGCATGTGACCCACAATAAAAGAGAATAAAACCTGATAAACTAAGAGTTAAAGTATCTAACATTACCCAAAGTAGATTCAGATCCCAACTTAACATAAAGAGTTTCAAAACAATAATCCTAGATGTCACACAGTAGTTCCTTTAGCTGTTAATTCTGTCCTGCTGGTGGAAGGAGGAATTACACCTTGTTGTCACTGTCACCTGCAGAGAAATGACACACACACACAAAGGGTCATTATACTTGCTTTAGGAATATCAATGTTTACAGAGTGGGATGGAAGACGAGTTGAGATCTAGAGCAGATCTGCTCAGTTCAGCAAAGTGTTTTTACAGGTTCAATACTTTCATCCATCCACTCTCTCATACAACCTGCTTTCCTTTCTGACCACTAGTTCAATAAAGGTCACTAGAGCCAGAGAAAATGTTTTAAAAGAAAGAAATTTCAATCCAATCAAACCCAGCAGATTGCACTGAGTGGATGCTGAAATGACTGACTTCCAGCTGAAATGACTGACTTCCAGCTGAAATGACTGACTTCCAGCTGAAATGACTGACTTCCAGCTGAAATGACTTCCAGCATCCACTCCTCCAGGAGACAGTCACTCATTATGTTGTTGATGTTACAGAAATCCCTGACTGAGCATGAATGGAGACAGGTGACAGTAGAGAGGAGAAACTGACCTTTAACAGGAAGAAACCTGCAGCAGAACCAGAACCTGGCTCAGTACAAGCGGACATCTGACAAGACCAATTTTTAATAAGTTTATGCTTCCACCCACTCTTTGAACATTTATTGTTATTACATTGTTGTAATTTTACTCTAACTTGGCATGTTGAATGAAGTAAAGTAAAAAAAGGTTTGAGGAAAAAGAGTAGAGACACATAAAGACACAGACGTAGAAGTACTTTCTATGTTAATGAAAAGTAAAACGTTAATAGAATGACAATGTTTGGTCATAGGCAGCATCATCCCCTGAAGAACAAAAAATAGGGAAACATTTTTGATGTTTCCTCCAGAATCTCATCTCTCTCATAAGCGTAACTTCCTGAAGGAAAGGACCGGTGTGGACATGTCCCCACCAACATTTCCTGCTTCTTTCGTTTTCTTTATGTGCCTGCATCCATGTGCGGACAGTAACTCGGCAGCAGCTCCACGTTGTATTCAAAGCATTAACAGTTAGTTAATAATTTTTAAAATTCCTTTATAACGTAAATGGCAAGTCCACTCAGTGATCTAATGGACTGGACATCATGTTACTTATTGCACTGATGCTTTGCACTGAGTCAGGAATATCGGTGGTCGGGAAAATTATACAATCAAGCAAAGAATCTGAAAAGATAATAAGGTTCAGTTCAAAGGGAAACACTTCACAGCTCAGTAAAAAGTTTTAATTATAAGAAAGAAAATATATAAGAAAGTGGAGAGTAGGTTAGCTGTGCTAGCTTAACGTTTATCAACATGTACCCTCCCTATGCATTTCGGAGTATTTCAGTTCAATTAACACAAAATAAGGTTGTGTTAATTGCAGGTGCAGATGTTTAAGTAGCTAATCAACCAGCGTGAGTGTTCAACCATCACTTTGGTGTTTTTACCTACTTTTTAGTGTGGAAAATGTTTTTGTGTTTTTTTAGATCAGCAAGTGAAAAATATGTTTTAACATATTTAATTCCTGATGCACTTGAACATAATCTTTGCTATGCGCTCCCGGGGCTGTTGTTATTGGTTGCCATGGCAATGTGCCATGGCTGACAGACTGGGAAAGATCTAATACAATCACCCGCTTTCCTACATTTTCCCCTGGACTAATTGCATGATTGAACGTGGCAATATTCAGATAAATCATCAAATAGGATGAAATATTTCATAAAGCATTTTTACATTTTAAACCATGGCTCCTACAGCGACAATTAAGTAAAATGAAATTATTGGTAAATATTAAAGAGAAATTTGCCTTGTTCTCTCTTGTATCTTTACAGAACTGACAGACACCAAACTATTTATAGATTTATATGCAGAGAGAATACATATTTTTACATCCAAACATCAGCATCTCAGCTTTAAGCCACATTTTATAGAATCCACAAACATAGATGGTCACTCTGCTCACCAACTGCTCCAATCAGAACAAATGTCTTTAATATTTGCTACATTAAAGCAAATATACTCAGCAAATACATTCATATTCTAATTCCATAAATTAGAATATGAATGAAAAGTTCCTTTGTTAGTAATTCCATCAGCAAGTGAAAAATATGTTTTAACATATTTATATTTCTTGTATGTTTAATACCTGCTAAAAAGTTAATATGGAAAGGTACTATTAATTTGACATGTATATCCTAATTTATTGGATAAAACTGTCTGGCAGTCACATGTAAGTTTTGCCTTTATTCTTAACACTAAAAACAAAGAAGGCCTTCCAGTAACTGTGGATGCCTCAGCCCTCCACCCTCCTCATCCCCACCAACTTGCAACACAAAGTTACACCTTTGCTTTCTCCCGTTTCTTTCAGCTCTTCAGTTTAAACACCACCTTGCAGATCCCAGTGGGTGTGACTCTACAGAAAACTAGCTTTCTCCAAGTTGGAGAACTCTGACTTACTCTCAGCACAGGGGGATGTGTAGTCAATGGCAGCCTGGTCAGCTGAAACAGGAGAGATAAATGAGTAAACACTGACAGAACACGCTGAACATGGTGGAGCAAAGGCAGCGAGGTGAGCTCTTACTCGGCTGGTAGTAGTCGTAGACTTTAATTACAGCTGGTTTCAGGTTCCTGACCCGCTGATCCTCCTCCAGAGTTACATTGCACATCTGCGGCTCGTCCTTTTTCAGCTGGAATCACCAACATTTAAAACGCTCACTTCCTGCACAGCCACACGGAAGGAAACGTAAGGGGCCAAGAACACAGCCTGAGGGACACCCACCCCGTCCAGGTAAATGTTGAGGAATCCTTCATCTGAGTCCACACGCTTCACCGATCGCTCGTCCTTCAGCTGCAGCAGAGCCAGCCGTCAGAATGCAGCTTCTCAGCTTTACAAGTTGTAAGTCAAACGGGGAACTTACCAGCTGCAGGGAGTTCTGATCCAGAACGTATCCAGACAGCAGCTTGATGTTGATGATGACCATGTTGGTCTCCTCTCTCCTGCCCTGATACCTACAGGAAGTGACATCAAGTGTTTCTAAACCAGCTGCATTAAAGCGTCCAGCAGCAATCTTAAGAGACTCCAGCTGCAGTACCTCACGTGAACAGCCAGGTGGAGCTGTGGCCGGCTGAGTTTGCATCTGGGTTCGATGCTCTTGGTGATGGTGAAGGCTGAGAAGTCATCAGGTGGAGGGATGTTGTAATGCGCAGAGATCTGTAGAGGAGCATCAGACAGTGACAGAATGTGGTCTAACATACAGAACCTGAACTGAATTTCACATCATAACCACAAACACCAACAGACTTTAAATGTGATTACATCACACTTTTTATAGACGTAATAATGGATGCTGCCATCTGGATCACTTCTAAAGTTGAGAGCTGACAATATGGCAACAAGATCACAACACGAAGCAAGCTAATAGAAAGAAAGCACCGCTAATAGCAACAGCCTTTAGCGGAGCGTTGACTGTTTGGGTGTGTAGTTGGAACTGAATGCTGAAGGTTGTTGCCCTGGAAGGTGAATCTTCATCCTCTAACAGGTTTCCTCCCATCACTGTCCTGTATTTATCTCCATCCATCTTCTCATCAGGTCTGAGCAGCTTCCCTGTCTGTACCGCAGAAATCCATCCCTACAGACCAACCTTGTAACCTTTAACCCCAGTGTAGGACCTGATCCCATGTGTGACTCAGCGGTACCTGAGTCAGCACGCAGCTGAGTCCCTCGGCTCTAACGGTGTATTCTCCAGGAACCTCACTCAGCTGTTTCTCCTGGTACAGCAGCCTGTTGCTCTGAGTCACTGTGAAGTCCTTCCTCAAGCCGCCCGTGGATGTCACCGTCACCGTGGTGATTCCCTGCGGGCTGTAGGTGGCTTCAGCGTACCTGGCCAGAGCCTGGAGAGCCACCACCGTGTCCTGTTGGGCGGAGCGGTCAGGTGTTAGCTCTGGCCGCTGCAGGGCTGTGGTTCTACTGGAAGTGCTTACGATACCTGTGTGGAGGAGAAGCCGCCGTACGGGTTCTGCTGCTGAGCGAGCCAGCGGATGATGCCAGAGGTGTAGTCCAGACTGAAACCCTCCAGAGGAGGAGAGAGGAGCAGGGCCAGCAGCACGTAGGACGTCATCTCCACTTCCACAGCGTCCAGGCCCGCCGCAGAAGATCCCACTCGCTCCCAGTGAACAGTGCCACCTACCAGTCAGGATGTAGGAGGAACGACAAGATCAGCAGGTAACGAAACACAGACCAACAATCATGCACAGAAAAAAATCACTTCAACATGATTCTGTTCATCATTCTGCCTTCCTCGTTAGAAAAAAACTCTGAAATTGTTTTAAATTCATTCTTCTTGCACTCTTTGAGGACGTCATCCAGGATTTGTTGTGTTCTCTCAGAGTTCATCCACATCTGAAAGTCTAGTTTGTTTGAGGGGCTGATATTCAATCAACTCAAAAAAGTGAACTTTGGTCTGCCTACAAATCCAGGCTGAAGTGAACTCTGATGCGGTTTGAATGCCCATGTGAAAGCTAACAGACTGCACCAAAAGGAGGAAGTGAACCAGAAAAATTACAAGAGTTTAGCACAAGTAGCTAATGACTCGTGGTCTGTTGCTAAAAACATAAGAAAAATTCTACAATCACTAAAATCTGATGCCACTCTATTTTTGTTTATGCTTCTTCAAACAGTAAGTTGCGCTCAGTGTCTTTTTCAAAGGTTTCCTTTAGTAGCTCTTGGTGCAGCGCCACCACAGGCCAGGAAGTAAACATGTTTTCAAAGTGTTTGGTTGGTTTGGGTCCAATCAAACCAAATCTACTGGACTGTCAGGTGTGACAACGCTCTTCTTCCTACCGTCCTTCTTGGCCTTCTGGTCCAGAATGGTGATGAGTTTGCTCCTCATCTCCTGATCTCCAGCTAGACTGAAGGTGTAAGTCATCAGGGCCGTGGTGTACAGGTTATCAAACTCCCCGGCCACAGCATCTTTCAGACAACTCAGGCCCTTCAGGACCACAGGGTCCTGATGCAAAGCAGCCAAACACAAGAAGACACAGTTAGACTGAGCTGGAGTTGACCTGTCTCCTTCTCCTTTAACAGCGGCCGGCCCCTCTGCTGTGACAACTTAGTGAGAAAAATACACTGAAAACACCTTCAACTTCTCTAAATATCTTGCAAAAAGAGTTTGATAATAACAATAAAAATGACACTGATCAAGATGGAAAAAGAAAAGTGGAAAGAGACGACGTCCAACTGACCGAGGCGACTCCGTCAAGCTCTAGCATAGCAGCGACGATGTAAGCGGTCAGCGACACGTCGTCACTCACTCCTCCCTGTGGAACACCAGATTATACAACAACAGGTCAGAGGCATGGGCTTCATTAAACATTCTGCCTTTATGTATCAGTTTGAGTCAATATGTACCAACATGAGTCACTGTGGACCAGTCCGAACGATGTTTTTGGAGAAAATCGATCCTTTTTAAATGAATTATGTAATGATATTTACCTCAGGTCCTTTACATCACATAAATCTTTCATAATTAATTTTTTAAAATTTTTAATTATTTAGCTGGGTAGAGAGTAACATTGAAACCCTTCAGTAGAAATGCTTCTTTTTAAAAATTTAGGTTAAGGTTAGTAATCAATACAAACTCCAAACAGATAAAACTCCTGGGTCTGCCTGCTAACAGTCCAGGTTTTAAAATAAGAACGGCCAGATTCTACATGTAAGTTGGTGCTTTATTAGAGATGCACAGAAATGAGCTAGCGACTGGCATTTTGTCTGATCTTCCTATGTACGTGCCACAGCTAAGCGCCAACAACTCTTTAAAGCTAGAGAACAATGACAGTTCAGTAGATAACAAGAAGGCTGAATGCATAAACATTAGGTTAATCTGTTTCATTTTTATCCTTAAGGTATGCCACTACGTTATTTAAAGGAACACACACATTGCTAGCAAATTCCAAATGTTAGCCATGCCATTTGGAGCCATTAGCACTTAGATGCTAATGGTTTAAAAATCAAACTCTAAAAAAAGGTCAGTAAAACCCTGTTTTAGACTGACTACATGTATATTTACTAATCAGTGATGTCTGATAAGTCTGTTGTTATTATTTATCTTATATTAAGACTTATCAGATAAATAGATGTCATTTTTAGAAATAGCTGCAGCTTATTTATGTTTTTTTTAAGCTTACCAAATCAAGTACAAATCCGTTTTTTGTCTTCTGCCTGTTTGGAATTCATGGACATAAATATATTTGTGCTTTAGCTTTTTCAGAATGTTACATCAGTGAACAAGCAGAGCAAATACCATGGAAGTGAATTGTGGGGAAAATAATACAATTTGACAAATGATGGAAGAAATGTTCTTTCTCCAGCAAATCTCACGCCGGGAAGATTGCTTCTCCAAGGTCAAGCTGATCGATTTTCATCTTGACATTGTGTTCACCCTCACCTGTAATTAAGCAGCTGGTTGCTATGGTAACTCCTACATTTTATGGAAGCAGGAAGGGTGTATGTTTTTTAAAAAAAAAATCCATCTTCTAAATCTGTGGTATGTGTTTTTATACATGTTGGGTTAGGTGTTGATCAGTCAGAAGTCTCTTGCTCTGATAACTCCTTTAGTGGTTTGACAACTTCATTATACAGCAGCACCATGTGGCCAGATGTTGTTACAGCAGGGTCAGCGCACTTAAATAATTATCTTGTATCCTCATTAATGAATTAACATTTATAATATGAAACACATTGGTTGTGTTTTTTCCCCAAACAACCAGAAAGGATCTTTAAAACTGGAAACTATTCCTCAGCTGCAGAACTGATCATGTCCCAAAGCTTTGCTAGAATTTTCTAAAAAGAGTAAGAAGTCTACATTTTCTGTTAGAACAAACTAACATCCATCTGTGAAAAAGTTTTTACATCTTATCGTAACCACCGTGGGAAGTGCTTCCTTTCTGGAAGACAAGATGCAGGATTTTGTTTCAGTGACAAAACAGGGATTTTGTGAAAGCAACAGCTCGTGTTTCAATGGAACATGGCTGCATCTTTAACATGAGCACCTTTCAACTTATCTTAGTCTTTCCAGTTATCGCCAGACTGAAATCATAGTGGCAACCAGTACAAAGCTAAAGAGAAGCAGAGGTCATGGCTGAAGGCCAAAGGTCAGAGTAAGGTCCTGGTGCACTGCTGCTGCTTCAGCTGAGATTTTCTGTTTGTTGCTGCAACATATTAGTTTATAAGCTGCCCACAAAAAGAACCTCAATACATCTATGTAGATAATCCATATGATGCAGATTGACATAGCTACATTAAATTCCTGTACTTCCCCGTCCAGAGCTCCTGAGCAGTCGTACCTTCATGCTGTTGTGGAAGAGCTTCCCAACAGACATGAAACAGCCGTCGCTCTTCTGCAGTCTGGACAGCCAGGTCCTGGCGTCTTTGATGTGCTGTGGGTCCACGTAGATGTAATCTCTGGCTCCGCCAAAAGACTTCATCACAAACGCAGTGAGCCTGGAGACGACAGGCGCGCGGTCAGAGAGGGGCCCGACGATGACCCCTGATACGCAGCGGCAGGTCAGACCGGCTCAATCAGCAGGACTCAGAAACTAACTGAAGCAGTGGGGACACTTCAGTGCGTGTCCAACGCCGCTGCTCACTCTACTGATGTTCTGCAATATCAGCAGATTCAAAACAATACATACAGGTCCAGCTATATACACAGTTTCTGTGTCCAGTCAGAATTCAGGAATTCTGACATCGATGTTTGTTATTTTTAAAATGATCATCTAATTTAGTAATTGAATGATTGTTAGCTGGAGAACACAGATTAAACAAAAAGCCAATTTTGCTGAAAGAGCAATGAAGTCAGAGCATTAATTAAGCCAAAACTGAACAAAACATATGTACTATTTTCATTTGAGATAAAAAAGAAACTTTTGTCTGTAAATATGTTCCATCCACAGCTCCTCCAGTGGCAGTTTTAGCTTCTCTTGGTTGAAAATCTGTAAGAAAGATCTCCTATCATCACCTTTTTTTATCCAATTATTAATCAATTAATCAAATAATAAACAGATGAGCTGATTATTGATGTTCAGTCAAACAGGTCTGAGCTTTTCACATGTTGACATTAAAAGTATTGTTTAGCTGAGATTCATCCTTTGCTACAAATAATCAAGTGCTTATTAAATCAATGCATCTTTTTAATGTATTTATGACATTGTTGATTATTTGGATTGATCTATTAAAAATTGGACAGTAAACGATGCTTAATAGGAAGTTTTTGTTGTTTTTGTTTTTGATCATTTAAATGAGGTGAAGATGAAACTGCCACATGAGGGCACAACAGATTTACAGACAAAAAGGTTTTTCATCTTAAGGTTTATATTTTTTATTCAGTTTTGATCTGAATATCTGCTGTGAAGGAGTTCTTCTTTCAGCAAATGGCATGTTGTAGAGTTGATGAATATTGCAATACTCCTGATTAATTGTTTGAGCCTGGGAAAAGATTTAAACTTTTGTAAACAAGTGAATAGCCTACACTAACTCTGATCTGTAAACATGGACCACTGCTTTCCTACATGTTCACAGTTAAAGCCACATTATGTGAAGAGTGGTTCTGGTTCACCTGGTGACTATGAACCCAACACACACTAGTTTACCTGCTGTTCTTCTTTAAAGAAGAACAGCAGGCTGATGAATTCAGAGGGACTAAAACACTGAAATCACTGTGTGCAGAAAACTGATTTTGTTTTAAAATCATTTCAGTTTTACAGCTTCTTTAAGCTCTAATGTGAGTAAATTCTTAAGCCCCAGTTTCTCCCAAACATATGAGGGAAAGGGGGGCTGAACACACCCCCACATATTCACCGATTGCCAAAACTGCCCAGCCCCCTTTTCGTTAAATCCCCCCAGGCAGCCTCTGCTTTAAGCCCATTAAATGAAAATCTTCATTTTTCTGCAAGCTTCCTAATAAAACTAATGCATCAGGATACTTGCTTTTGGCAGCAGGCAAAGACGACTATGTTTGTGTGTGCGTGTTCCTCCCACCATGTCTGGATTGCATTTTGTTTTCTTGTCACATGAAACCAGCGATATGAAAAGCGAACCTTTTGGATAAATGTTTTAAATGCTTCTCGAATGATGCAACCTGAGTCTAACACCAGTTCTATCTTCATGTTTCTGCCCTCCAAACAAACATCAGACACGTGTTGGAGTCACTCAATAAAATTATGTTTACTCAACTTCAATCAACTTCAGTGTATGGAGTGTAAAAAGGAGCCCATCTATGTGATTTATTTTTATGGATGATTGCCTTGTTATTTTAGCACTTATTTCAATAAAATGTATATTATGACTGTATGAATTAATCTGTTTAATCAATATGGAAATGTCCGTTGTGGAGCTGCTGATTAAAAGCTGCAGATCATTGTTCTTACCAGGTGTTTCCAGAGGGGTCGCCGTTCCCAAAGGCGCTGTAGGAGCCGTCATCATGCTTGTAGTTGAGCTCCCTCTGATATCCTACAACACAGAAAAGCAAACAGAAACAGAAATACTTTAAAAAAAACAAAAAAAAAACAAACTGCTTGTTCAAAGCTGATTTCTCCACCTACAGAAAGTCGCGTTCTACTCCTGTTCTGGAAGAGTAACTTTCTGGAGTTTATCTGGCTTTTGCATTCTGAGCTTGGTTCCTCCTGAACCTTTTGCAACATTACAACCACCACTATAAACGCAATCTTTTATTTGATTCAGCTTCACCTCCTCCTCTTGTTGAAGAGGACAGAGCAGAGATTGAGCGGAGTGCCCTCACCACTCTCCAGGAAGCGCTTGGCCTTCTCCAGGATGGTCTCGGTCAGCTGACCGGAGCTTTTCAGGTAGTTGAGGATGAAGATGTTTGGAGCGAACAGCACCATGTTCTGCTCCCCACAGCCGTATGGCATGGCCAGCAGCTTGTCCAGATTCTGAAGGGCCCGACCCATCAGGTCACCTGCGAGAGAGGGGGAAGAAAAAAAAAAAAGTCACATTTAAGCACATCTTCTGCTTATTAGAAGAGTTAACCGTTAGCAGCCTCAGTGCAGTCACCTACCCAGGACAGAGACAGACGCTCTGGCTGACCCCTCCACAAATATTTCAGGTAGCTGGAGAGAGATTTTCTTCTCCACTGGACCATCTGGTAGCAAAAACAGCCATTTGTTGAAATGTGAGCTGGTTTTCTGATAAAAGTCTGATGCATAATGACATGAAGAGATTTTCTCCACAGAAACCTGGAGACCAAGAGACCCAGCTTTGAAGTGCAGACACTGACCTGCAGGACACAGCAGGGCGTTGTGGCTCTTCATCTGAGGCGTTCCTTCAGCCTGACAAAGAGTCACAGGAGAATACTAAGCCTGACATGGTTCAGAATGTGCTGGGGTGAAAATCAAGGAATCTGCATCTGCCTGGAAAATCTGAATTTTTTTCACAATATAAAATATTGGGAGAGAAAAAAAAAGAGAGCTGCAACTACCAATTAGTTCAGTAATTTATTCTGACAATGAATTGGGTTCATTTAAGCATTTTTATACAATAGTAGAAGAGCATCAAAATAATCAAATTATTCAATTCCTTTAAAAAAAAAAAGGGATTTTACCATCCAGTATACAACAATTTAGCATTCCTCTACTGAACGTTTGATCATTTGTAGCAAAGGATGAAACTGTAGCAAATCAATTCAGTGTAGGACTGTAATTAATCTGTTTTTGGATTAACAGATTGATTATTGGATTGCAAAAGATGCTTAGTAAGAAATGTTCTTTTTTATTAATTTTATTTCAGAATTTGAACTGGATGAAGCTAAAACTGCACATTGATGAATTCTTGGTAGAATTTACAAAATAAGGTTTTTAAATCTGAAATGTAAAATCTGTAAGCTTTTTGCACAGTTTTGGCTGAATTACTGCTCAGAGTGTGTTCTTTAAGTCAGTCAACTCCACCTAATCGATTACTTAATTGCCGATTATTTCAACAATTAATCCACAATTAGTCCAGACAGAAAGATGCTGCTCATTAATAACATTTGCTCTTATTTTTACAGCCATTAATTTCAGTTAATATATCTGTGACCCTGACAGACGTCTGGGAAGGATGCAGGTCTCCTATTGGTTGATTAAAGTCAAGGACAAACAATAAGCAAAGCACTGAGCCTCCTTAATATGGAGCATTAAAATATTAAACTATTTTAAATGGAAATAGCTTTGATAAAAAAATTAAGAACAAATCAAACATAGTACACTCAAATTCAAATTCAGTTGATATGCAACACTGTATTCATTATGCTCTTAGAAAAAAATGGTTGACAGCTGTATGAAACAAATCATTGCATAAGTAAACAGATAATTCAACTTGTTTCATCTCTAACACATGGATTAATACACTATAAGGGCAAAACCTCCACATTGATTTTTTTTAGCAATAATTGCACATATGAACCGTTATAATTCTTATCTAGATCCACTTTGTGACATCCATTAGTAATCGTCAGTCTGTTCTATGGCTGCCTGTCAGAGCTTCTGTTTGTCTGTTGCTATGAAACCTCTGATCTGAAACGTCCAATCAGAACAGAAGAACATCTCCCACCGCTCTGGAAAAACTGCTTTCATCTTCCAAACTGTTCTTTGTTCCCCAGGACAGGCAGACCAACTCTAGAGCTAAAAGGCAGAAGTGTTGCAGTCACCACGGTGACGGGCGCTCTGACATTCACTGACCTCCACCAGCAGCGTGCGGACCACCGTGTCAATTCGGCCCACGTCTGGCACCGTGGTTACCTCGTTACCGCACAGATCGCGGGTCCTCAGAGCCTCGGCGCTGACCCTCAGGCTCACGTCGCCTGTGTACACACACACACACACCCCCGCACGCAGGCATTGGGGGTGTTTAATCGATTCCCACCTGTCAGACGTTGTGTGTAAAGGAAGGACGGCTTCCCATCTCATTACCCTTCCTGTTCCTCCATCCTTCCTCGGTTTTCTTTCCTCCTCCTGTTTACCTCCTCATTAATCCCCATTTGTTGCCTTATTATTCCATGTCTCCATGCAGCTCTGTTTCCCATGCCCTCCCTCGCTTCCTACACAGCCCATAATTCTTCACACGGAGGACAAGTACAGATCAGCCCCTCAGGGAGAGGTTTCTGAATGTTTCGTCAGAGACACTACCTGACTTGTTAGTACAAGTGATTGTCAGCATTCCTCTGAGGGAGGGGGCTTTGGGGGAAAATGGGGTAATGGGGGGGTTAGCAGATCGCGATTTGACATACATCAGAACCCTCTCTCCATCCCTCCTGACAGAGGCTGACGGGAATCCTCTGCGCTACGGCAACAGCATCAGCTTCCGCCGCCAGCGCCCTCAGTGAGGAGTGATTAGCTTGTTCAGAACCAGCTTTCACTCTGCAGCTGAAGGTTCTGATGGACGCAGGACGCACGTCAACACTTCACTTAATGAAATGCAAACACATGGCAACAGTGAGATGTCAGAATCCAGGTAATGAGAGCTGGCTGGTGTGGTTTACAGAGGGCCAAACGCCCCACATTCTGACATGTTCACACAAGACAATTTCAATTGATGAAAAAAAAAAATGTGATCATTTTATTACAAGCTGGGATTTTTAATGATGAGTTCATGAGCTCATCAGGAATTTGTTTACAAATCAGTCAGGCCAACTTTGATGTAGACTGACAAAGGGGGATTATTTTCAGGAGAAAAAAATAGACAAGACTGGAGTCTAAACTATTATATTACAAGATATGTTTAAAACTACAGTACGTAACTTTTTAAAAAATATACTTTTTTGTATAAAGCATGTCGTGACAAAATACAAAGAGGCAGATAATCTGTGAAATAAACAAACAAATCCAGCTCCTGTCTCCCTGTGGTCCGACAGCCCTTTGCAGAAAAACACACCTGGGTCAGAAACAACCAATCAGAACCAGGAGGAGGAGCTTGGCACTGTCAATCATCAATGTGTGCGCTACCCATAACCTCCCTCTTGCTCTCTGCTGCGCTACAGCTTCTTCCCCACGCTGGAACATGCTATGAATGTTCAGGCTAGTTAGCATAGCCACTGATGACGAATAAACAGTTTTCTTGGAATGTTTAGTTGTACAACTGCAGCAATCTACTAATATTGAGCTTTTACAAGCTGTGAAAGAAAAGGTGTGGGCAGCACAATCAAACCTGATTGACAGCGCTAAGACCTTCCTCGCTGTGATTGGTTGTCTCTGACCAGGAGTGGTGCATGTCTGATGGCTGTAGAACTAGATGAGTTTGTTTTTTCCACAGATTATCTCATATTTGTTAAAACTGTCGCAGTTTTAGGTCAGGGGTCACATCCAGGGGAAGTCCAGCAGGACTCCCAAATCTTAAACCAGGGAAAACTATAAATAAATATGTTTATGCCAAAAGAAATTCACTGACTTTCCTTGTTTCCTGTGGTTAGCCTTGCTCTGGTCCTCAGTGCTAAAGAAGACCTTACTGTTGTCTGTAACAAGCCTACATTTCAGTGTCCATCCAATTTGTTGAATAGCGACCAATTTAGTTGTGTGTACCTAGTGCAGTTGGAGTCACAATCCAGGAGAAGGTCTTGCTCTCATCTCCACACAGACAGATGCTGTACTGGCAGCCTTCACAGTCTCGGAAGGTGAATTGGTCAGACTCAGCCAATGTTACTTTGACCTGTGAAACAGAACCAAATACTAAAATAAGCCAGACCACTCATGTTCTCTGGAGGAAAATGTCTTTGTAAGAATGTGAATAACCACCATTATGCACTGGGAGAGGTAATTGAAGACAGTGGCTTTCAGTGTGAACACCTCCCCTCTGATGACGGAGTATGGCAAGGTGAGGCTGACAAAGAACGGCTGGAAGGCAGTGAGCCCGGTGTTGGGCGACACGCCGAAACCAGTAGGGGAGACACAGAAGGCGCTGGCTGCCCATTTGGTGATGGTATCAGGGACTGTCTTCTGAAGGCTCACCGACCCGCCGTCTCTGGACACAGGGCCAGGCAGGGAAATTCAAAAAGAGTTTGAATTTATATAACAGTTCTTAAGAACTAAAAACTAAAAATCTAAATCTGGGGAAAGATCGAACAACACGCAAAAATACAGAAAGCTAATTCCTTCACACAGCATGATAGAGATGCACCGATCGGACATTAATATCTATATCAGTCCTCATTTTGAAAAAAATTCTACACTGAAGCTTAGTGACAATATGCCTGATCCATAAGGGCAGATCTATTCAGTCTAATTCTATGCTTTGTTCATGCTCTGTTATTTAATTTTACATTCTATTTTGAATTCTTAAAGGCACTTTCTGAACCATTTGATGGAAGATTTGTTGCAGTTTATGTACTCAACTTATTGTTTTTGTCCACTGTTATACTCTTCATTGCACTGACTGAATAAAGTAAAGTTGTGTTGTTTTCACATGTTTGACCAAACGTGTGAAGTTGTTTGTGTGCTGGGCTAGTGCAGAGTTGTCAAATTAATTTGTGATACTGTGTTGAAAAAAAAAAGCATGAAGTCAATTCATCTCACTCTCCCTTTCTCCCTCTCTTCACCCACCTTAAAAGGACCCACTCTTCCTGGTTTAAAGTCCCTTTTTGCTATGATTACCAGAACCAATTAATCAGCCATAAAAAATATAGAAGAGTTTAAAAACATTAAGCACATTTTAAAAGTTAAACTGATTGAGTAATTGATGTTAAACATCGGTATGAAGCTTTTTTCTTTAGGTCGCATGGTGTTATCCTTTTCTCCTTATTACCCCACAATAATAAGATCCCAGATCCAGGTCTCAGGAAATTCGTTTCTGACTGTCTCCTTTTTCTGCTCCGCTGGACCTCAAGCTCCTCCACCTCTAGCCATTGCCATGTTGAAGGCAACAGGTCCAGCAAAGCCTACTTCTAGAACGACATGAATAAAAAGAGAACAATGAGTCGTTTTGCCACAGTACTCACCCAACTGAGACCAGATCCCAGATCCAGGTCTCAAGGAAGTTTTTTCTAATTGTCTCTTTAGGTATTCCAGCTTGATTGTTTGACACTGGAGTGGCTTGCAGGCCCACTTCATCTACCATTGGAAGAGCCTCTGGCATTGCTAAATAAAATTTTAAAATGGTAACAGTGGCTACTTTCATCACCAAGAATGGGCAGAACAACAAAACACGACAAAACATACCGTTAAGCTTGAACACCATGCATTCGTAAGGTTTTTTCACGTCTGAGTTTGTCACAAGTTTGACTCCGATGTCCTAGATGTGGAGAGACAAAGACAGAAAGAGAAATAATGTAATGTAATGTCATTTTATTGCACACTGTAATATTGTTACTGTATGTAAGTAACAATATTACTCATATAGAGGGTTGTTAAAAAGGGATTGGATTGTGTATTAAAATCACTGGTGAATAAGACAGTTCACAAAGTAAGTGATAAAAAACATGCCACGGCGTCATCTTCCTGCCACTTCTTGTCGTCATCTTCTTCATGGCTTGCACCAGCAGCAACATGCGGTTGTTAATCATGTGACTGTCTTGAGCATAGCAGTTTTGCAAAATAAACCAATTCTGATACAGGCAAAAACACCATCTATTTGAAAATGACAAATACATTCAGAATCTGTACATTTTAATAGAAAATGGTTGTTGTAGAAATTTAAATAATAGAAAATAATTTCTATAATTTAAATTTATAAATTATAGAAAACTTTTTAGTAACATTTTTTTTTTGTTTTTTCAAAATTGCTTCGTTTCCAATAAGCAAAGTTATTTCCGAAATGTCAAATTACACACTGATATGGTCAATGGAAACGCAGCTATGAAAAAAAGTAAAAAGGGTCAAAGATGCTTAGTACTGAAAATGGATCAAGAGAGATGAAAAAAGATGAGAAGAAATTTAGATGAGGAAATTCAAATGCCTAAGAAGTAGACATGATGGAGAAGTTAAAACTGATGCTAATGTATAGTCTGGCCTAAAAATAGAAGAAACTCATTCCAATAAATCTTTACTTTAAAAATGCTGTAGACATCTATCTTCTGATAGAGCGGAGGGAGGAAGAGTGAGCGCTTTGGTCGAACGTTGACGTCGACGGTTGGTGTCGGAGTGACTTCAGCTTCAGGAACAAGCTGGAGCTCAGGAACTGGCCTGGGGATCGGGTGGGGGAAGCAGCGGAATGGATCGAAGTCTTCCACCCCATAGTCGTACCCTGACAGCTTCTGGACCGGCAGCTGGTTAAACACCTGTTAGGACATGAACCCAAAGAAGAGCGAGCTGAACCTTTGTGTGTTTGGTTTTCCAAAGGGGATCATAATGTGTCAGCCTCATCATTTTGATGAGATGCTTATTGTCATACATAGTCAACGGTAAGCTCCTGCTCTGGCTTCAGCAGTAACACGCTCTGGTCGATGGCTCTGATGGAGCACAGCGATTTGGGGTTGGCCTTCAGTGACAGTGTGGTCTGCTCTGCTGGGAGCTGCTGAACGGACGAGAACTTCAGGGACACCTGAGGAGTCAACCGATCACAAAGAGGCATAAGGGGAATCCTGTTTTCTCCATGTGTTGGTTTAAAGAAAATAAAACTGGATTTTGTGTTTCCTACCTTGTTACTGAGGCAGAGCTGAATGGGGAAGTCCTGGCTGTCTGCCACCATCTCCCCATTGGCCATCACAGAGTAAACTATCACCTGGGCAACAGGGGCGAGGTCTATCACCTCATTCAGTGTGACGGTCAGCTCCCCTTTGTTGACTGCAGCGTCGAACAGACACACGTAAACAGATGTGAATGATTAAACAGCTGGATATATTTCAGAGAAATAAGAAATGACATTTTTGTTCTTTGCTAATAATCTGAAGACAACACCTGCTAAGTTAATGAGCACTAGATGAAAATACAAAACAGACCACATTCCATGTCCCGATTGGTCAACAAATCAGAGAAACACTGTATCCATGTTTGCCTATTCTTTTCAAATAAAAAAAGAGATCACTTAACATGATCAGTTTCTGATTTTACTTTTTATGGGTTTGAGTAAAATGATCATTGGTCTTTTATTCTATGAACTACTGACATGTCTTTGAAATTACAAGCAAAAATGTAGCATTTATTTGCAGAAATAAGAAATGGTCAAAATAATGTAAGATGCAGTGCTTTCAGACCTCAGATAATGCAAAGAAAACAAGTTAATATTCACTTAGGAACAACAACACTATCAATCAATATCTGGTGGAATAACCAGGAGGTTTTCAATGGGGTTCAGTGCAGTGGGCTCTTCGTGTTGTAACTCATTTTTATCATTTCATTTGTTAAATAAGAGCTGTTGTTTTGCAGTTCCCTTGTTGTCATCTGTATGAAGAAAAGGCTTGTAAATGTTCCGGTTAACTTAAGTTAGGAGTAAGGTGGCAGGTTACTGGAACACCTTTGGTGTGTGTGGGAGAGCGACAGAAGAGGAGGTGAGGAAGTGGAGTCCAGTCGGTGCCACCCCTCATCACATCAATTACATAAAAGTTGTCTAATATAAAAAAGCCAATTAAAAAGAATTTCCTCATCACTTTAGAGCTCCCTTTAGCACAGTGACTCTATTGTCATCTAGATCAGACAGCGAAGGTTGGGCAGGCACTATATTTTGGTGCCACAGATTGTCTGTCATTGAGCTTATGCTTTAGAAACTTGATTGGTTTCGTACCAGTTCCTGTTGTGACGTTCACTGGGACAGAACCATGACGCACAGTTTCACCTTTGGACAGCACCTACAAAGGCAGAGAATGTAAGAAGAGAAAATTCTGCCACTTGAGATTTTTTAATGCTCTTGTATCTATAGTGATATATATGTATAGTGGTAAAACTAAAAAAATATAATGGAAGAACTGAATAATAAGGCAAACAAAGAAATTTTGGAACATTTTCTTAACGTTACTGCAACAGAAACACAATGTGACACATACCAGGTAGAAGAAGTTAAGGACCGTCTGTCCCTCTTTCAGTTCTGTTCCCTGGATGATGTACTGAGCTGTCACAGTTGCATCTCTGTCGCAGGCAAAACCCTCGCTGATATGCTTGAGCATCAGGAAACTATTGCTCTTGGAATAAGCAGGTGAGACAAACAGGTAGGCCAATCCGTAGTCTGGTCGCCGTAAGTTGGGAACATAAGGTTCGTTTTCCTTTGTATCCATAGTGACAACCTGTTCAATAAGATCAAGGGTTGAATTAGACCATTACTGAAACCTACACCAACATCCAGTCATCTTGGTTCATTCAAGTGAAGACCAGCAAAGAGGTAAAATAAGTATTTTCATTCAGAAATGGGGACAGAAATCTTGCCATCTAAATCAGTCAGCGAAGGTTGATCCAGATCCTTCTACAGGTCAGCCCATAAATCAGGCAACTGGACTAACAGACAACAAGGGCAACTGCAATGGTTCATGAGCAAACCAGTTAAATCATCTGAAGCACTCCTACAAACAATAACAAACCACAAAAAGAGTGCTGACCTTGAGAGAGACAGAGTTCTTCCACTCAGACGTGTCCAGAGAAAACTGAGCAATGCCTTTTGCGTCTGTCGTGAGCATCATTTTCTTGGAGTCTTCAACAAACAGGTAAAGCAGCTCATTGGCAACAGGTTGACTGTCTGGGCCGACCAGCTTGATCTGCAAAAATGAAAGAAAGATTTCCACAATGTTTATTAGTCACCATTCCTAAGGAAGACACACAGAAGCTGGTCATAACATCAGAAGTTTGCTCTACTAAGTATAGAATATAATTGTGGCAAAGAGGTTGACTAATCTTGATACTGAAGAAGTAATTAGAAGTAATCCTAAATCTAGCTGATTAGCTGTATTAAGCTAACCTTTTTATGTCAAAACAATGGGCCACATGTGCAAATTGCCAATAAATCCACTTTGCAAAGGTTGTTGAACAATTTTTGTTGCATCTCTATTAGCAAAACACCAAAAACATGCTAGTAGGTCTTTGATGGAGCTTTTTTACCTTTCCTTCAAATGGTATGCCAGGCTTGTATGCTCCAGGTACGTCCTCGAAGGTGATAGTTCTGATCTGACTGCTTAGGCTGGCCGTCCCTGAGCCTTTAAGAACGACCCCTAGACAGTGGCAAACACACGGGTTACATCCTGGTACAAAGTAGTCCAAAACATTACCGAAATCTTTGGGAGCCAACCTGTTCCATCCTCCTCCAACTCAGCATTTAGCTCAAAACGGTCAGAAAATGAGAACCTGTTTAGAGCAAACTCTGCCAAGCTCACAGTTTCTGAGGCACATCCACTTTTATCCAGCTGGAACATAAGAAAATATGAACATACTTTACAAGATTCCTGCAGGTTTCATCAAGTCAAACTTAAGACTTTTTACAACAAATGAATGAAATTTATCATGACACAAAAGTACAACAGAAAATTACATGTAAGAATGAAAGTAGTATCATGTGAGTTGGCGAGAAGATGAACGTCGTCTAGGCAACCAGTGATACATTTATAGTTACCCAAGATAAATGCAAAAAAAGCTGCCTAGCTAAGTAGCAATGATATTTTAGCAGATAGTAATCAGCAGTAGTGATTAACGTATTTAAGGCCAAGTTCTTTAAAACCATTTAAGATATTTTAAGGACTTAACTTTAGGTACAGTAATTTAAGACTTATTAAGACACGTGTGCACAGACTGCACTTTAACAAACATAAAAAAGGAAGTGATTCCAGTCCATTTCCTCTGGAATACTCACAGACAAATCAAAGCTCTTGCAAATGTCCTTGTTTGATTCCTCTGAACGCCAGAAAAACAGAAAGTATTTCCTACAAAACTCAGCCTTAACTCGACCAAGAACAGGTTTCCCATAAGTATATCTGCAGACAAATGACAAAGCATACGAGAAAAATAAATAATTTAGTCAGCCACTACATGCACAAATACTCAATAAGATGAAAATTGAGATTTCAAGCGTTTCATCTGCTGACTGAGAAACTTTTCTGCCTCTAGCTTCTATAGTGTGGCATTTAATAGGCCAGTACCACAACGACCAGAATTTGTAACATACATTGTCTTTTATGTGCAACAGTCACGTTGGATTTTAAGGTCATTGTTGTTAAAGAGACCCTAGCTTTCTAAGTCTGAATCCTAAAAGAACAAGAACTGAAAACCTTAGTTATAAATACATCAAGTGTCATAACATGCTGAAGTTGTGTGCATCATTGTTCAGATTTTTATTTTTTCAATGGTCAACCTCCCCAGAAGCCGACATTAGCTTGAGGTTAAGAAGTTTGGAATTTTGGGATAGTATTGTCACGTGTTTCATTTAACAAAATGTATTTGAGCAACCTGCAACATATGCATATTGCAGGTTGGCACTTAGTGATCACTCACTTTCCACAGATCTTGAATGTGGTCGTTGTGTCCAGGATGGTGATCACACTGGGCAGGTCCACTTTTACCTCAAACTTTGGCAAAACTGCGACAAAATGAAACCAATGAAACAACCTGCAGAGCATCTGTTGCTCCAGATCTCCAGAAAAACTCACCGTACTCCTTGATGTCGAATGTATGGGAGATCTCCTCCTCTTTGTCTGTCACAACGCTGATGGTGTAAGTTCCCTGAGTGGCCTCGGGGATAGAGGCGTGCGACAGGTCCAGGATGCCGTCACCGATCGTCTGATTCAGCCACTGGACAATGCGGTTGGAATTGGGATCCTACACACAGGAATTTCATTAATACTAACCCTACATAGTCTAAATACTTGACCTCATGTTTTTTTTTTGTTGTTGTTTGTTTTGTAAATTAAATGCCGCATTATAATTTAACATTATCTGGTGAGAATTTGAGCTGACAAGTGTTTTTATGCTACATTTCTAAAAATATCTGCCTCTACCATCACCTTTTACTGAGGTTATGTTTAACTGAGCGTTAAGGGTGTTCCACAAACTCCGAGCTTTCTAACCCTAAATACCAGTAAAAGATTTAAGAGATCCATGAGTCTTAACATCAGCCAGACTCACTGTATTTCTGCATTTTTTATTGCCTCTTTCCTTCTTCCTACAGGCAAAACTCCTCAGGGAAAAACTGCAGACTTCAGCAGACATGTCAGCATGGAAATATTTGAGTTCTTACCTGGAGCACCACCTCTTTGTACTAAAGAGAAAGAAAGAACAAAAATATTTAGTTGAAGTCAAGAAGAGGTGCACAAAACACACTTCTCCACAATTCTCCACACTCTGTCAATCTGAGCTGAAAGGGGTTCCTCTTCTCTGGCAAATACTGTACAGCTATGGGTCCATGCATGCTTTGATAATCGGATTTCTCTTCAAATCCAAAACCAGGATTGGAAAAAGGGTTTTTTGATTTATTTCCCCAATAAAACTATCTAAACCAATGGTTAAATTGAAAAAAGAATGAAAAAATCAAGTAAGATAATAATAGAATCCAGGAATTCCCTTTTTTTCAAGGGAGACCTGGACAAGAAGAACAGCGATGTACAGCAAACAAAACAATAATTAAACAGGTACAAACATTGAAACATTATAATTCAAAAGGAAACTAAAACGCATTTGGTTTACCTTTTGTAGTCAAAATATTTGTTTATAAAAAGATACCTAATGTATTCACAAGACCTAGAGCACAAGGGGAAGTTTTGAATGCAGTCATTACAAGTTTTGTTTTTCTCAACAGCTGAGAGCTCAGACTCTTTGAACGAAGCAAAGCGTAGACCAAGGGCCTGGCTTTTACCAGGCTAACGTATGTGACCAACCAAATGATTTTTTTGTGCTAGAAATTTTATGGCTTTTCTTAGAATTACAAAAAGAAAATCCAACTGCTTAAATATCTGTTTATCCATTTTCAACCACATCAAGAAAAACTCTTCCTTTAATTTAATACACACAGAAAAAGAAACATCGGTGGACTATTAATGGATTGGATTGAGTTATAAACCCAAATTATCCAGAACATCTAAAAAATGTTTCCCGTTTTAGATTATTTGTGATTTACAGACCCACGCTTTTCTCTCTGCTCTGATGATAGTTTGAAGACATGAAAAAAAAGGTAAATTCATAAAACCTGCATCCTGTAAGAGTGAAGGGATGACGTCTTTACATTTCCATCTGATTGGATTTATGGAAATAGAAATTTCATGTTCACAGCACGCTGCCATGTTCTCATCTCCCTCATTAGAAACGGGGAGGAAAAAAAAGGCCTGCGCCCATATTGATTCAGATGTTTAGGTCACGCGCGGTGTGCGCCAAATGAACTCTGACAGCGTGTTTATCGCACCACTCCACACACTGCTTCACGCCCACACCATCTTCCAAAAGCAACAAACAGCCCTGCTTCCGCCTCCCACTCTGCCTGAACCAAAATAGACCCCGGTGATCGCATTTGCCGACTGCTCGCAAGAAATCACAGCCCATTACTGAGTTCAGTCGTCGTAACCCCAACACGTTTCACACGGCTGCAGAACAGTGACAAGATGAGCGGCATAACAAAAATAATAATAATAAAAGTAGAACATACCACTCGCGCCATAGGGATGAAACTGGCATCCAAAGAGACAATCCGGAATTTGACTTAAAAAGAGAAGAAAGAAAGACAGAATGTTAAATATGAGCAAAACAGCTAACTGAGGGTATAAATAAAACATAGATTATACAACATATTTTATTTTGAGAGGGGAATAAACATAAATGATGTGTATGATCTAATGATATTACTCTAATTACAAAGGAAAGGTGGAGTATCTTCTAATAAAATAAAAACAAAAAAATAGTTAAAGGAATCCTTTGCATTTTAATTTGTTTTAGACAATGACAAGTTTGTCTGCTTTAACCTTTAAAATAATAAGTAAAAAAAAAACCTCTTCAAACAAGACATAAATGTAAAACCCAATAAACACATAACATATTTTTTTTTAATATGAGAAGGAATCTTGTGATACAAGATCATTTCTCCTAATAAAGCCAAAGAAAATGAGAAATGAGGAAGTGATTAAGATAATGCGTGGTTACTTTTTTTTTTCTTTGCCTTGATTAGATTAAATTTATAGTTCATCCAAACCCCTTCTGATGAGAACTGTTGAGGAAACCGTGGTTCTGTGCATTTAGAAACAACTCCCAAACTTGCTAAGTGATGGCTCAGCGTTATGCAGATGCAACAAAATAGTCCAAAATTATGCTGGTGCAGCTGAATTTCTAAGCAGTGCAGAGACAAAAGCTGAATATTGCTAATTCCAGCATCCAGCTGAAAGCTTCAGCGCTTCCACACATCCAGCATGGCGCGACATTAGACACCCACCGGTCTGTCCAGGTTTGTATATGGGTTTGTCAGTCTGCACAATGTGGATGAAGCCGGGCGGCTCGATGACGATTTTGGTCTTCTTGCTCATGGAGGCGCCCTCACCCGCCAGGGTCACCTGGACGACTGCTACGGTCCTGATCGGTACGGCTGGCACCTGCAATGCCACAAAATAATACAGCATCCAATCAGATTTGAGACATTCGTTATTAATTGCAAGTGTAGATGTGTTTTATTGTGTGACTACCTCTCTGCCTATGAGAGGCAGTCACACAGTTGGCAGGTTTACTCTCTGATTGGTTTTACAAATAAATCAGCATCAACAAAATATGGTTCTGTTGACAAAAACAACTTACAAAAATACCCTTTAAAAAATATTGAAAACTGATTTCTAGAAAAAATTACAATGAAATAAAAATATGTAACATTTAAAAAAAGAAGAAGAAGAAATTGCATAAATATTGACTGTTTAAAGTGAGTGAGCTAATTCAACTGAGGTTCTGCCAACTGGTGCTGAACCACAACATTTACTTTCCAGAAGACAACAAGCCCAAGCATCCAGCAGGAGGTACGCAGAAAAGATTTGAAGACAACAAGGTGGAGGTTCTCGAGTGGCCCAGTCAAAGCCCAAACCTTAATACGATAGAAAACTTGTGCTTGGACTTGAAAGCTGATCACCTCCAACCTGACAGAGCTAGAACAGTTCAGGGGAAAGAATGACTGGTCTGAACCAAGTCTGACTGGCAAACAGACTGCATGCTGGGATTGCTGTCAAAGGAACCCATAAGGGGGTGAATATTTATACACCCCCTTAGGGGGTGTATAAATATTCACCCCCTTATGGGTGAATATTTATACACCCATAAGGGGTGAAATAAATCAATAAAGTGATTTATTTCACGCAAAAAAATCACTTTTTTTGCGTGAAATATTATTTCACTGTCATTTTGTAGAAATCAGCTTTCACTTTGACATAATTTATTAGGCAGAATCCACTTCTAAAATCAGTTGGTCGCACTGGATATTATTTGAGGGCGTCAGTGTAAAGGAGGCTTCACAATTATTTAAACTTTGCAGATTTGATCATTTTCCCTCCCCTTCACAACTGGGTCATTACTTTGTGTTGGTCCGTCACATAAAATCCCAAGAAAATCAGTTTCACATTACAACCACGTTTTGGTTGTAATGTGATCAAATCTGGAAGGGAAAGAATATGAGGAATGGCAGGGGAATAGGTGTGCCTTGTATAACACAGGATAATAACTGCATGAAAGCAGAGTAAATGGAACTTCATAAGCTAAAAAAACGGATCTTTCCCAACAATTTAATTAGAAAACTTGTTCTCTGTGTGTCTTTGCTTGCCAGTAAAGCTGCGATTGCGTAACGGGGAACTGAAACTTCTTCCAGGAAAGTGTTTCAAGGGGATTTTTTTTTCCACATGCGTGCATTCTGAGGGTACAGGACAGGAGGTGTTCTTCAGAAGAATGCAGGTAGAAGGCTAATCCTCTGGCAGAAAGCCGCCTGCGCTTGGCTGCGAGCGTGAAAACACCCGATCGTTCCTGAAGCGGGGCCCAACAAACTCAAACGAAGACTTGTTGTTGTTGCAGAGCAGATTAGGAACAGGCTCAAGGCTTTCCTCATCAATATGAAGCAAGGCCTGCGAGCCACAAGCTAACAGAAACCAGAGAATTCACGACTGAACCCCACCGCTGACAGCCTGAGTTATGGCGCTACCTAATGAGGAGCGTAATGATGCCAAGATCCGCGGCATTCTGTGACCAAACAATGAGAGGATGAGGGGAGGAGAGCACACTGTGTTTAAAAACATCATCAATGCATTAAGTGTTTTAAAAAATTCAGAGTTTCACTCAGTTTTGCAGGAGGAAAAAAAGGCCAGCAGATAGGAAGGCAGGCTGCAGGCTGACCTGGAAGCTGAGGCAGCGATAGAACTCCTCAGAGACGGTCGCCTCCAGGATGACACTGCTGGTGGAATCCACAGTTAGGGAGACGGAGAGAGAGAGGCGTTCAGCAGGGTTCTGGACGTGAGCACACAGGGTCTCCTGTTTCCCTCCAGTCACACGGGAGCTAACAGTCACTGCATAGATACTAGAGTGGTTAAAAAAAGAGAAAAAGAATAGGTTATTTAGTGTAACTGGTATAAAATGTCTCCCAAAATTTTCTAATATGAACAACTTTCAATGCATAGAATCTGCTTCAGAACAAACTTCAACTGAAGGAGTTCTCGCTGTTTTCTTTTACAAGCATTTTAAAAGAGTTTTACACACATTTCTAATGGGAACACATTAGATATGTGCTCCCATTACAAAGATAGCTATCGTTCATAGCTATCTTTCTGTATGAAAGATAGTTAGCGGCATCTGCTCCAATTCATAACAAAAGTTCAAAAGTCCTAGGTCAAATCTTTGTAAAGCAGTCAAGTTTTCCTATTCCCAAATAAATTTAAAAAGCTGCTTTTTCTTGAGTTATTGAGTTATATAAAGTTTAGCTATTGACTCTGCAGAAAGTTGATGACCGCTGGTTTTCCATTACCTACCACTTTGTGGCTGGGTTACTGCGTTTCCCCAATTGCTTTAACTTTGTTATAACACCACCAACTATTGACTGTGGAATACTTTGTAGTGATGACTGCCTTGAAAGTGACATGATCTTCCACAAAGGTTTCCACTAGCTTGTACATTTATAAACCTGTGTGTATGAAAGTGGAAATACTGAATTCATTTTAAAAAAGTGCTGAATGTCAGATAAGCTTAATTCCTTCATATTTAAATTCAAGTCAACCAAATCGTCTGATGCCAAATCTTTTTAAAATTGTGTTAATCCACAGATCTGTAGGATTACTGAAGATCTTTCCTTTCTTTGGATCCAGCAGCTGTTGAGACTTTATTTAAAACATTACAAAGTTTATTTTAACTGCTCTGCCAAATACCTCTTAGCTCTCACCACTGCTAGGTTACTCTGAGCAGTGCCACGGCAACAGAGAAAGCCCTTTGTAACGCCTCTACAAGTGTTTGGTTAAGATTGGTTCAAACCAATGTGTTTGGTCCCAGTAATGCAGAAAACTATAGACTCTATGGATACGGTAAGAAAGCGCAGACAGAGGTTGTCTTTAAGCTTCAGCTAAGAAGACAAGAAAGAACTAAGTCTTAATCAATGAGGACTTTCATCCTTAAAAGATGCCACCTATGGTCTTATCTATCTTTTTTCAGAAAACACTTTTTGATCCAAAGAGATGACACATGGTTGTTAATCAATAAAGACATTTTACGTCACCCCAAACATGAAAAAATGAAGCACCTGCTGTGCTGCCACTTTAAATATGTGTATTTGGATGAAGTGTACTTCATCCAACCATCTTGGGCTGGAAGTTCAATGCAACTCAGCTTTGAATGTCCTCCAGTGTCAAATAGGTATCTTGAAATACGAAGTGCCCCAACAAGTCAGGAAGCGCGCACTCACTGATCACACATTGAAGTGAAAAAAAACTTCATCAGTGCACTGCATACTGAGTTAGAAAAGCAAGTAGCAATGCATATTGTCATGACATTTGCATAGAATCTACATACATTTCATAGCAGTGGGAATTGTGTGTTACATGTTACATCTTTGAGTTGGAACCCTAGTGCATCCAAATTTTGTTTTTTCTTAAAATGTTTGGGGAGATTTGTTCTCTCTGAAAGAACTTTTACAATCTGAGACACGGAACGCAAACTGTTGTTATAGAGCGGTTTGCGTTTTAGCGTTATTTTCATGGTGCTGCTGAAAATGCCAACGCTACCCAAGCAACTAGCACTTATTGGCTCAGTCTACATACACACAAACATTTTAGCCACAATGATGTGAAAGATGACATCGGCTGCAACTGGCACATGTTCCATAAAATTATGTGAGTTCATGCAGTTATGTTAAATGTTTTATTAGATTTTGTGAAAAAAAACACAAACATTATGATCAGATAACATCTACTCATTATAGCCAACTTTAGAGAAATCTCTTGTGCGTCATCATTTGGTCATGCCTGGGCTCTGATTGCTAGAGCAGATAAGCAAAAGCTGGGCTTTCTTGTTTCATTACTGGGGAACTACCGTACCGGATAATAGGCCAGCTGTCTTCTTGCAGCTCATTTTAACTGTGCATAGTGAAACTCTTGACTCAACAACACACTTTTTTCTGTGCAACATGCAGTTTTAGAGATGGACGTGCGCAGACTGAATATCCCAAGCGTAAACAGTACACAGTGCAAACTAAGCCCTGAGGAGAACTTGGTTTTCTGTATTTCTGTTGACCTAATGGGGTATCTATAGAAATGCACTTTGACATGGTGAATCTTGCAAAAATATTAATTTAATAAATGTCTGTTGGTTCATAACATATAAGACGGACAAAATGTCAGTCATTGCACCAATCAGTTGGCGATTGGTGATTGAAATGAAAAAATTTCTCCTAATCAGCAGGCGAACTCCTCAAAAATCACATTTTTATCCCTTCTGTTCAATAAAGGTGAAAAATCCCATGGTCAGTGAACACATTAACAATCAGAATGAACTTGAAGAACCTCATTTTAAATACATCATTAATCGATAGATTGAAAGATAAACGTTAGAGACATTTGTTCTTATTTATAAAGAACAAATGTTCAAAGAAAAACAAACTTCCAGTTGAAGTTTTTTTTATTTAATGGATGCAAACCAACAACTTTCCAAACTGCTGATTCTTGTTTCTTTTGTAGTTAACGTTTAATGCATTTAACTGTTAAATGAGAGTGTGACACATTGGTGTCTTGACACAGTGTTTAGAACTGAAGAAAAATGGTATTGGTATTACTTATGTTTGCACAAGATTTGATTAACTTACAAGCTGTCTGAACTTATGTCAGCAAGATTTAGCTCAGTGGTTTGTATAAAGTCCAAGTGGCCAAACATATTTTTGTGGCAAAGATTTCTAGAATGGTGCTTCAAACATATTAGATAAATAAATATTTCACTCAATGAAGTCTATTGATGGCATCATATTGTGAAGAAGGTTACGACTCTGCTGTTTAACATAAACCCAAATTAGGAGAGGTTAAAACACATATTTCATTGGTTTCAGATTAATAGTTATGATTTATTTTTTTAGGTTGTATTTACATACCTTCACTAGGTACTAGGTTCACACAAGGCCCCCTGTTTGTTGCGTGTTTAACTACAACAGTGTTCAATTTAAACCCAGAATAGACGAATGAGATACTTACCCCCATCTCTCAATTTATAAAATGTTGCAATATTTAGCATTTTAAAAGACAAAAAAAAAACAAAAAACAAAAAAAACAACTGGACTGAGTACATTTTGGAGGAGTTAAAGTCGTCGAGGCCTCGGGACTCTACAGAAGAAACCAAACACCACAAACTGCCTGCCACGAGCTAAAACTCACGTTTTCCTCCTGTTTGGTCACGTGCACCTGGCTATCCCGCAAACTCCAGCGCGTGAGTTCATCTCCACTCTGCGGTGCTAACTTCTGTTGCCATAACAACCTGCGGCAGTTGGTTCGAAAGTTTTGTTGTTGTTTTTTTTTTTTACTCACGTTTCGTTCAGGTCGGCCGACGTCGCAATAAGCAGCAGAGCTGAGGCGAACATGGCAGCGGCCAGGACTCGGAGGACAGGTGCCATGACAGCGGCGCGAGACGACCCGACCGGACCGGACCGGACCGGACCGGAGTCTCGAGGAGCAACGGGGAGGTTGAAGAGGACGGAGGAGGATCTTCCAGCCTGCGGTCCCTGCTGCGGCCTGACAGTTGGGGATGTTGCCTGCTCGGAGCTGTCCTCACTGTGGTGGCGGTGCTGTTTTATAACACCGAACCTCCCTCCAGCTATTACCCCCCTTCTTCTGGGTCACTCCCCCAAAGTTCGTTGGACATTTGCGCCTCCTCCCCTTCCCAAAAGGAGAGGCAGGAGGCCACCTTTCCAAATTCTTAAGAATTCCTGTAAAAAGCCAACATCTTCCCCTAAGCAAGAAAGAAAAGGGGGGGGGGGCAAAGACAGTGGGTGGAAAGGTGAAAACACAATAAGAACCATGATGACCACTTGGTTTGTCAGCATCTGAATCTGGCCCCTGGGAGCCTGGCCTAAGGGTTCCAGGTAATAATACTTTTAGCACCTCGCCTGTCAGTGGGGAATCTGTGGCTGCATATGTTTTGGCTTGAGGAGCCTTTGTCGAGGCTTCATCACCTGCTCAAAGTAAACATGATTCAGACTTGGCCCGAGTCCCTTTTCTGCTTATGGGGCCTTAAGCAGAAAATAATTTAGAGGCATCTCTTTCTGTTAAGAACATGACTGGGTGGCATCTGGGTGAGAGCGGAAAGTTTGACTGGCCGATAACTCGTTATTATTTGGTAAGATCTGTGAACAAACTGAGCTCAAACACTGAGATTAAACTCGGTGTTGAGTTTAGTGTTTAGTGTTTCAGTGTTGAAAGCAATTACTTTCTGTGGTAGATTTCAGTGTAATAAATTTAAAAGGATTTGGGATAAATGGAAAAGATTCACTCTGTTAAACATCCAGAATGTGTCTGATCCTCTGTACCGTTTGTATTTCAATTTGCAATCTTTACCTGTGATGTCAGGAGTTCAACCTTCCTCCTTTTGTTTTATTTTGTTTTCTTTCCATGAATGAAAGTTCTGAGGACCTTGAATTTTTTTTTTTTTTTTTTTAATTATTATTTTTGAAAACCAGCAGGTATTATCACTATCAAAGAAATGTTTGGGGGTTTTTTTCTTTTTAAATAAAAAGAACAAAACATCAATCTAGCTGCTGAAAATGGCCTAATAAATTATGATTCTGCATCTTTCATTATTTCCATTCTTTGTCTTTGGGAAAAGTTTATTCAAAAGATATTTGTAAAACTCCATTGAAGTCGTTATTGGAAAGCCAACATTTTACAGGTAGACGAAGCAAAGTCAGCCTCCATGTTTGCTTCTCTGCATTCCAACCTGATCCAGCCAATGACAAGCAGTCAGTGAAAAGCTTTGGTGCAGAAATGAAGGACTCTGGCACAAAACAAGGCAAAGCAAGGACAACTACAGACGAGGCTTGCAGTCCAGCGGGACGCAGGAAAGGTTAAACATGAGAAGAATTCCTCTCAGGATATTAAATCTCTTCTGTCTCTGACATGACACATATCTTCCCTTCATTCCTGAGAGAGGAGAGGAGGTAGAATACAGATAAGCAGAGAGCAATTTGCACAACACAGACATTATTTCAGTCTGACTTCGCTGGAAAAAAGCACCTGAAATCAGGTTGTGCTAGGTTGTTTTTTTGTCTTTAATTCATTTTAGGTTAGTGACGTTGAGAGCCTGTTTGACTGAAGGCACCGCGGTGACAGTCTTTTATCTGCTTTTATCTTTTGTCTCCTCCTCTCTTTGATCTCTGCTGCTACAAGTCATTTGAATTCAGTACTGAATTGGAAAAGAAATTATTACATATTTTCCTTTCTGCAATCGGCTTTTGCTTTGTTCTTCTTCTGGTACGGCTAATGAAGAGTTCCTCGCTTCTGCCGTTGATGTTCTCTTACGTCACTCTAAAGAGGCTCATGGTACAACCTGATTTCAAGCTTGCCATGCTGCATTAGTGAATTGTAGTTTATGGTGGTAGTTTGGCAATGGCAGAAAATGAAAGATGCCGTTTGACCTGTGTTGGGGACGCTTTCAAATATTGAGCAATTCAAGTGTGAGCAAAAGGAATGTTTAAGATGCTTTATTACTGGCAGAGATGTTGTGGCCCCCCCTCCCCACCGAGCAGGGCCACGTTTACAGCGCACGCAATTTCTGGAAAGCTTCACAGAGAGCTGACGCATCACATACATTGGCGATTGGGTAAAATCAGGTCCAACTGTTTAAAACGTCAACAAAATCAGCTCCTCAAGCAAGCAATAGTTTCTCAACAGCCAACAGTCCAGACCCTCTGGACAAACCGGAGAATAAGGAGCTGATTACTACCAGGCTAGCTTAGCATTATCTCCCCCATCTTTTTTCTGTTTATTTGGGCTTCTAATAAATCTTTTCCATTTTTGCTTCTTGCATTTTAAAACGCAGTTATTCAAAAATGCAGAAAAGCGTGGGTGAGTTTATCAGCTCAGAGTAAAAGAAACCAGACTCCTTCCCTTCTCTAAACTCCAGCGCAGAGTTTAAAGAATACTCTGACTGGAATATCTGACTTCCAGATATTCATAGAGTCAAAAGTTAATTTTTTTTCTCTTGGCTTTTTTTCTTGTGACCCTCGCTATAGCAATAAACTTCAATACATTAAAAAAAAAATGACAGTATGAACAACTCTCACTGTTTTTTTTTATTGATTGATGGACAAGCCAGCAGTCATTTCTATCCTGACTGGAGAATTGAATACTTGATTTCTTTAGTTTAGGGCGCACAAGTCATATTCACACATGCCTTGTGTCTTAAACGTAAATGTTAAATGTGTTTGGCAGAATCACAAAACAACACAGATGAATGGATGTACAGTCAGGTGGATTGTTTGTAAACTGGAGAAATACTAATCAGAGTCCAACTTGTTCAGTTCTGTATGTTTCCTAAGCTTGGTTTATGTAATGCTGAAGTAAACTGTCAGATCGGATTCCATCAAACCTTTAGTAAGATTTATAGTAATGTGTAAACAAACCACCTCGCTACACAGACCCCAGTAAATTGGGCTTCAGACTGTCCCTACTGTTATTATCCAGGAGGTAGAGCACACCGCCCTCAAACAAGATAAATATTCATGTCCTGACACTTACTCAAACATTCCCTTTAAGACACTTAAACTAAAAAAAAATTGGTTTTTTGGACTTTTTTGGACCCAGAGGAGGAGGGGCAGAGCAGAGAGCTACCGGGAAGCTGACGTAAGACTTCACTATCGCTGTTCTGGAAGAGTCAACAATTCATCTATATTTAAAAAGATTAAAGTAATGATTCTTTTATGTCCAAAATCTAAGGAGAACGTTGCAGTTTAACCACATGACCGGTGTTATTGTTTTAAAGTTGCAACAAAAATGTGGCTGCATCCTGCCTGGTCAAATATTTCCAGAAGGTTTAAGATATATTTGTTCTAAAACTGTTTTCAGTGTAGCTTACATTTCTTTTTTAAAAAAACAAAATAAAAAAAACAGCAATGACAAAACGAAAACATAGTTGTAGACATTTTTGCAAATGTATAAAAATATCTAAATATCTAAAAAAATAAAAAAACATTTTCTAAATTTGTAAGGCCACAAGAATCTGTACCATTTACTACAACACTTAATTACATATTTTTTGCAGCTAATATTGTAATGTTGCCATGAAAATGTATTTTGTAATTCTTGAGAAGGTTTGTAAGATTTGTTCTTCCTCCTGCTCACTTCTTACTCATCTTTAGTTTGTGTGACAGGAGATTGTGTTTGTGAATTAATAATTAGAATTGCTAAATCAAGTGAATAAACCGATTGATTGATTCATTGCTGCTTCTGCAACGTGATTGGAGTCCACTGACTTGATCAAGTCAGTGGACGGAACATTGTTTGGAATAGAACACATAAATATGAATAAGATCTTACAGTGGGCAACACAGAAACCAAACAAGAAAGTCAAAGGACTTACCTCTTGTAGTCCAGGATTTAACTGTGCCACAGCACAAATCTCAGGAAAGATTGAATGTCATGAATAGAATGATTGTCTCCATTACTTTGGAAATGGATGAAGTTTGAAACCACCTGGATCCTCTGTAGACCTGACTAAAACAAGTAACTGGGGAAGAATGGCCTTAGCCAGAAACCCGATCAAATACATGATGGTCACCAAGGCAGAGTTCCAGTTTCCGCTTGCAGAGGAAACTACTGCCAGTGTAGCAATCAGGACTTTATGGCAGAGTGAGCAGATGGGAGTCACTCCTCTTTGATAGCATTTGATAAGCTGCTTAGATTTAGCAGAAACACACATTTGAGATTGTGAGAGCAGGAGAAAGTTTTTGTTCGTATGAAACAAAAATAAAACTTTTGTTTTATTTTTAAAGGATATTCGATTTTTCTCAAGCCTGGAGAAAAACTGTTATCATTAAAAAGGGCAGTGGTGTATTTTCACATGGTGCCATTTTATAGCACAATTAAGTAACTATGTTAACTTCAGTTCATCAGTACATCAAACATGACTTAAAGTAAATTGACTTTGTAATTTCACACTTTTAAATGGGGCCTCTGTCTCTTTAAAAACTCCTTGTCTTTCTGAAATTCCGTCACAACATCACAACTCTGTTAATCTTTTAACATTTTTACCAGCTCCTATAACGAGCTCAGCACCTGCTGTTTGCTGTTTGCTAATTGCAGCTGACTAGTCTGAAGGAGCTGAGCGAGAGGAGGAAAGCTTCTCTGTGAGGCAGAAGCTCAGAAGCTTGAAAACTGCAGCTCTGAGGAGGAGCGTTCGGTATTTTGCACAGCTGACACAGTTACCATGGAGATTAAAGGATTTCTTAACATGCAAGGAAGAATCAAAGCAACACTCCATGTATGTTTTTGATGAAGAAATAACATTGTAACATGGTGTAAAAGCTCAATAAAATCACTTTTACAAAATGCTGCTCCAGGTAACACTATCCCTATTTTGAAGCATGATGATGACATCATTAAGGTTTTTTTGGGGTGGGAGCGAGGCATCAAATTTGCATAGAGCATGTGATGACTGTAACCAGAAATAGAAAAATTTTGCCTAAAATCTGCTTTTCATTGGTGACGTTAATATGAATGAACCTAAAACTATCTTCATTTTTATTTATTTGAGAATATAGTGGTAAATATGGGGAGTTATTAGTACTGCCACAGTTTGCTTGAACTCCCACCTGCAGCTTTAACAGTGGTGATGAAGCTGAGGATGATCAGCCTTTATTTGACCAGCAGGACCAACAGTCACAGTCACTGTTTCTCTCTGCAGCCCAGTCACTGTCTCCAAACACAACCATTTGGTTAGTTTGGGTAGTGAGGAGAAACAAGCAGTCCACCGTCTTCCATTCATCACTGAAGGCCATCCTTATAGTCATGTGAAACCATAGTAACCCTTCATCACAGGATACAGAGCAAGAAAATGTAAAAGTCTGTGAATGCACAGCATGCATAGTCAATCTCTGACCTTTTCTAGATTAGAATGTTATTCTTTGATTAAAACAGATGACAAACTGATCTTTGTGCTAGGAATACAAGTTAGGGAATAACAACCTAGTTCTTGTCCTGAGCACAGACTGCTCTATAATTTAGTTGTAATGAACCTGTTGGCTATTTCCCTGGTCCCACACCCCAGATGAGTATTTTTGTCTTTTCTTTTTCTTACTGCACATTACTTGAAAGCCATGATTAGTTGCTTTACATGGTTAGGAGTGTTAGGACAGTTTTTAAAAGACAGACTACTATCTGATATTGATTGAAACATGTTGTGAACATTAACAAATAGAAAAATGATATCTGGGTATTACGGCGCTATTCCTCAATTGCCATTGTGTTTGTTACTTTTTGAGCAGGAAAATAATCAACACTAGATGAGAGTTTAAAACTCTCATCTAGTTTTAAACTCTAGGGAAAAATGTTTGGGAAAAATGTTTCTCATAAGAGAAACATTTTTCCCAAGCAAAATTTCACCCAAAGACATAGATAAAATGATACAATCCAAACAGTCAAGTCAAGTCAAAGTTTATTTATATAGCACATCTACAACAGCTTCAGCACAACAAGCATGACATCACATGTTATCATTATCAAAAACACCAAGATGTGGCAGAAAAATAACAGATTAAATGTGTTTATCTAAAGACATGCATGCAGTGGATGGATAGTTGGAGTGATCAGATGGACTAACCAAGCTTTACTCTTAACATCTTTGTTCAGGTTCAAACTTAGACAGGATCTATGACCTGCTGGATTTCTTGAGGAAGCTAAGATCCTTCAAGGTTTGCAGCAAAATGCTGCATATTTTTAATAAGTTGTGTTCTGTCATCTGTTGGGGCAGCAGCATCAGAGCCAGGGACCTAAAAAAAAAAAAAAAAACCTCAACAGCCTGAGTTGGTTCTGTTCTGGTTCTGCTCTGGTTCTGCTCTGGTTCTGCTCTGGAACTTCTGGAGATGATTATGCAAAGAATGAGTCTTCATTAAATCAAGAAGAGTATGGACAACCGTGACCATCCTCCTCATGAGACTGTCTTGGGAAAACAAAGTGTCTGTCAGAGGCTTCTTCAGATTCAATGTAATACAGACCACTACAAGAAATATTTCCTGCCAACAGCCATCAGTATCTAGAATAACTCATTTAAAAATTAATGACTCACAACAACATTTAATTCCCTGTGGGATGAATAAAGCATTTTTGGATTTGAACTAAATATGTAAATTTGTATGTTTTTCTGGGCCATGATAAAGACTGACAAACCCGAAGCAGTGTGTCCAGTGTTTGGAAGGAGGTTTGTCTTTAGCCCACATCTCTTAATTTTGTGCCTTCATAGGTGCAGCCAGTTAACAAAATGATGTTGATCTACTGTCACTGCACCATTAAAGTGTTAGTCAGGTTATTATTTTATTTTTGGTTAATAATTCCCACCACTAAAGATTTAATATTGCTGTACAATCTTAACATCTCGTCAAAACAACAGTATTTTTTCCCTTGCAGCTAAGGGAGAGGCTTATATTGTTGTACTCCTCATGCTGTGTACTACAGAAGAAATGTGAAGAATGTGTTGTAGCTAACAATGCCAGTAAACTTCACAGTGTAAGTGTGTACCGTAAAGAAAAGGTGAGGGTAGATTTTATATTCTGGACATTATTTTGGCCATGGGCCATCGGACTGCGTTGACGTTGCAGCAGTTCAGGAATGAAACGCAGCACACACTTAGAGGCTCCTTCGCTCATCTGAAGGTATTTGACTGACAGCTCGGTCTTTGCTGCCTGTTGTGATTGACAAAATATGAACGAGGGCCAGAGGTAAAAAAAAAAAAAAAGTTACCAGTTTTTGTTTTGCTGGTTGCTGGTCCATCACAAACAACAAGACAGACACATCTCAGGGCAATTTTAGAGAGAAAGAATTGCCCTTAGGTAATTTTATGGCCACCAAGCGTGTGAAAGCGTGTGAAAACATTTTTCAGATGTTTTTTGAAAAATGTAGCAGCAACGGAGCATTGCTGCATTATTTTATAACCAGGATTGAATGTAAGCAATTCATGTTGAATTTACATGTTTGACAAAATGTGGGGAAGTTCAAGGGGCATGAATGGTTTTGCAAGGCATTGCAAATCTAATATGAATAAAAATGTGCTTAATAATACCTTGGGAGTATTTTTTACATCTACTAGGGCTGCAACTGAAACTTATTTTAGTAATAGATTATTTGAATAATTTTGACTATTGATTAATTAGAAAAAAGGCATATTTTTCATTTAACCACAATAGACTTTCCATACAATAATATATTCCATCTATCCATTCTTGTTGCGAGACAACAAGGCTACCAACTGCGCTACTGTGCAGCGACTACATTAATATTTGCAAATAAAGAAATAATTCAATTCTTTTTTTTTTAAAGAAGAAAACCATTTTATTGGCTAAAATTTAATAACAACATTTCTTTACTGAATGCTTGATTATTTGTAGCAAAGGAAGAATCTGCAGCTAAAAAAAATCTTCTAACCTCAACATGTTAAGAGCTGAGCTTTTTCTGCTTGACTTAGCAACAATAAAGTGAGGGATTGATCTGTAGATTGTTTTGTTGATTCATTTTATTATCTTGACTAATCGGATTGAAAAGGTGTTCCATAAGATTATTTTTCAGGAGTTCTGGGTATATATGGAACATATTTGCAGAGGGTTTTTTTTTTTTTTTATCTTAAATGCAAAATTTGTATATTTTTTGTTAAATTTTGACTTAATTACTGCTCTGATTGTATTGTTCTTTCAACAGGGGGCTTATTTTGAGTCTGTATACTGAAGTTATTGGTTAATGGTTTATCTGAATAACCATTTCACCCCGGAGTTTGAAGTTTTGAATTTGATTTTCATTCCACCAAACATCCCCACAGTTAAACACTACAAATAGACGTGTGTGTGCTCCCAGCAGCAGAGGGCAGCAGACACGTAGGCTGAGCAAATGTTTTCTTTTCTCTCATCTCCACCTCGGGGACGGGCTCATTAAATCGTTTTTCCCATCTCCTCTTCTCTGATGAATTCTTCATTAAAACGCTCCTCTACAAAGACGTTCTGAAGGAGTGCAATTAAATGGGCCTTGATGATCTCAGAGAGATGATCTTTTGCAGCTAAAAGCTCCCTGAACGCAGCCCACTGGAGCCTTTCCAGAGCGATGGCTCAGACAGAAAAACAGTCCACCAGTGAATAACAAAGGGAAGTCAGCCGCTTCACGGGGATTTAGATGTTCAAAGCAGCAGCTTACGCCTCTGGGCCACGCTGGGCCCTCTCGAGTCGGAGAATGAAATCTGTTGTTTAACAAGCCTTTATTGGAATCCTCATGAACAAAAATGTTGGAGATCGGGGGACAAACACAAGCCCACGGTGGTGGCACACATGAACCCGAGATGAGGAAATATTTGTCAGAGAGCCCGGACCAAAGTGTGACTTTCATATTGGTATAACAAAATCCGTTGGGTATGTGTGCATGTGTATGTGTGTGTTTGCTTGGGCCAGGATATGTTGGGCTTTAGGTTTTGGATGTAACAGAGCCGTCTGCCTCGGGGTCTCTCTGTTCTATAGTTAGAGGAGTTTCTCGAGGTTTCTGTACAGTCTTGGTGTGTTTCAGGAGTCTCGCAGGACTTTGAGGAAGCCGGACACCGCCGCTTCCTCACCGCTGAGCTTTACTCTCCCTCTCACCCCCAACATAGATCTGTGTTTCAGCTTTAATGTTTACTCTTCAGAAACCTGAAATGCAGCAGAGAGATTTGGAGTCTTCAGGCAACAGGTAACCAATCAGATTTCATCAAAAACTTCAGCGGATGCTTTGTCCCAGGTTGGACAGAACCAGCTGTAATATCAGGTCGTCAGGGATGAGCAGTAGTCTGGTTGTTGGGACGACAGACTGCATTACTGCCAACAGAAAACTGTATGTTGTGTTTCACCTCTTGTACATTAGATCAGAGGCGGGGGAGCAGGAAGGTTGGCTCGCCCAGGGCACCAAACAGGTTAGGAGTGCCTCTGCATTGGATCATTGGCTTTTTAAAACAACTGCTGGACTGGTGATGTTGGGAACAGATCAGCAAGAGGCTGCGCTGGCTTTGGCTGTAATCAGCGATCCGTTCAATAAGCTTTGTTTATTGTGTTCCAACAGCACAATTGTGATTGATGTAATAATTTGTGCAGCAATCGAAAATGAGCACATACCAGATCATCATTTCCTTGCCGTTGTTCGAGGAAAAAAAAAAATGTCACACTCAAAGTGTCTGTCACATCCCCATGACAACTTTATGTTGATGTCAACTTTGAATCAACACAAACTCATAAAACCCTTATTCTCAAACTTATCAGCCCGGTGTCACATGAAAACGAGTTCGATGTGAAAACTGTTTCCACCGGGTAGTTTAATGTGCAACACTGAGTGCGCGGCCATAAAAATCTATCCTTGCGCGGACATGTGCAGCGGACCTCCGCAGACTGAAATGCGCCGGAGTATGTTGGAATTAGAGTGAAGACCATAAGTCACGCCTCCTCACCCAACATCAGTGTCTGACCTTACTAATATACTGCTAAACCTCGCTGAAGACTTCCTAAAAGAGCTGAAATTCTTATAGCTGAAGAATTTATTTTCACTTATGAATGACAGATATATTTATCTGATCTGAAGCAGTATTTGTTTCTCTTCATTATAATCAGTACCCAGATTCCTCTCCTGAATACAAATTAAAATAAATAATGTGTTAACTGGCCTTATTCACTTACTATGATCAGATCTGTATAAGATCAAAAACTATATAGAATATTAACAACAACAACAGGAGATCAGTTTGCAGCAAGCGCTGACACATCTAATATTAGTTGGGTCACTGATGAGTTATTGATTGACTGATAAAATAAAAGCATTTCCTCGAATCAATCAGTTCACCTTCCACTGTAATATTCACGCTCTTCTACCGCAGCCCATTTTTTCCCCCAGATTCTTGCCCTTTTGTATTTTTATTTTTTTTAGAATTTTTACATGAAAATAATTAACCCAAAGGAATACGAGAGGGTACATGTGGATTACATTAAATCCACATGTAATTTCCATTTCCACCTCTAAGTTGTAAGGAAAGTGAACGCCGTTTTTATTTGCACTTGCGTGTTTTTCCTCAAATCTAACTCCTTCTAAATAATGAATTGAATCGGTCATCAAAATGTATCAAATTTGGGGGTGGGGGTAAAGCATTGAGGTTTACCCCCACCCCCAGCTGTTTTTAAAAAGCCTGCATGTATTTCTGCTAATCTCTCCTTTATTTAAACTCATTCTTAAAGGTTTTTGTTCTTTTTTTATTTTCCCCTTTGGATTGCCTTGAATTTGAAAGAATCTACGTAAATACACGTACCATCCAGGCACCTGCAGAGGGGAGGGAAAGGGGGATTATGTCATAGCGTGGCAATAAGGCCTGTCCGAATTCGAAGACTTCTTCAAATGTGTCCTTTTTTATCCCAAATTTGAAGCATGGGTCCGTTGTATCCTTCAAAGCCCATGGTAGATGGCCTCATCTACATGGTAATGATAATGATAGAAATGATAACAGTTGAATGATCAATTGAATTTTAACTCCAACGACCAATGCTCAATCGTAATGTTGTCAAAACTAATTAAATAACGTCACCTTCCTAAAATAGAGGCCTGAGTCACTTCTTTCTTTTGTCAAAAGTTACTTTTGCAACAACAATAACAAAAAAATAAAATAAAATAAAAATAAAAAAAATACAAAAAAATCAATTTCCACAAAAGGAAAACAAAAAATGACTCTGGCCAGTAAAATGGAGATTGCAATGATTAGATTTTCACAGGTATTTAAGGTTGAGATTTGTGTGTTATTTGTACTGTACACACTCTGATGTATCCTAACTCGAGAAAGGACATATAGAGAACTGAATTAGGGATCCAGTACTGTACTGGCTCCTGGCTAAAACGGACTTACAGGGCCAGCAGCCCAGGGCCCCATTTTTACTTTCTAAAACGTTTTGTAATGAATGCATGTTTTGCAGACATTGGTCTTTATACAAGAGTCAAAGTGAGAATCAAGTGAGTTGTGATAATATTTTTGGGATTTTCATGAATAAAAACAGTACTCAAGTATTTGAAATTTGATTAATTTATTGTATTTTATTTTTAGAACAACATGGAGCTACTGGCTAAGGGACACATTAAACCTAACATTAACGACGAACTGAGTTGGCATTCTTAGTTTCTTCTCAATCATTTATGGTTTTAGTGATGAAATCCTGTAATTTGCATTAGAAGTTTTTTTTTTTGTTTTTTTGTGGAAAGGGCACCAAAAAGGTTTCCACCCAGGGGCCCACATTCTTGTAAATCCGGCCCTGACAATGCCCTCCCTCTGACCCCCCTCGTTAACCTCAGATTGACTCAAATGCCACCAGCCAACCTCCATCTGTGGCTCTGACCTAAATGAGGAGGGAAAACAAGCCGAGCCCCAACCTCCCCACCGCCGGGCTGCGACTCCTCTGCTGCCATGAGGCTCCTGGTTGGAGGTGCTGAGGGAGAGAAAGAGGAAGAGAGAGAGAGAGGGAGAGAGAGAGAAAGCTGTTTGAAGTACAGTAAAACACAGCTCCCTTCAGCTCCCAGATCAAAGGCAGAGGATAACCAACAGCCTGCTGTAATGAGACCACGATGACTTGAAATCACTGGGATGGCTCGGTGCACCCCCCCCCAAAAAAAAACTACCACAACATCGTTATGAGAGACCGCAGTGGAACACCCTGAGAAAGACAACAGTATTCTAGCAATGTAGGTTTCTCTGGGAGTAAACTGCTGCTCTGTGTGTGATCTTGTTAGAGAACCAAAGCTGGAGACACAAAGCAGAACCAGAGAAAAAATGCAATACTGTTTTTTCTACATATATCATTTTTTTGACTTCCATTCACTAGCAGTGGTGGACGACCAGCACAGGCAAATACATCTTATCTGTCTGGGTTAATTTTTTGTATTTAAGCAGATCTAATGTATAGTGAAAGCCCCATTTTTTCTTTTCTTCCCATTTATTCGTTTTAGTGCCGCTCACAGAGACATGTTCACAGGGTGACCAGACCAGGCCTGGAAAAATAATAGGATGGTTCAACAATAACAACAGAAACAGAAACAAAGCAGTCATCAGATGCCAAGTACACCCCAATTGGTTGAAAGTGATGCCAAAGGCTTTTCTTGTCCTTGCAGATGATTTTGAAGGTTTTGTTGGCTTTAGTGACCTTTATTCAAGAGAGGTCAGACAGGAAAGCGGATAATGAGAGAGGGGGAAGACATGCAGCAAAGGTCATCAGGCCGCGTCGAGGACGAAGGCCTCCTTACGTGGTTTAAGTTTTATCCCTGCACCACCACAGCAGCCCAGCCCCGCAAATATAAAAATGCTAACTGGAATCGTGTCCTTTGCTAAAGCAAAGAATGAGTTTCATTTCAAAAGTCAAGTATGGTGGGTTATCTGTGATGCTCTGGGCCTGGTTCTCTTCCTGAAGTGTCTGGAACTTTGTTGGAACTCATGGTTTAAAGTTCTCTGGTTATAGTGCTGGTAAATTTGACCATAATTCTCAAAATGGGTCTTCTTTGGCTGTTTTAGCAGGATGAAGACCTAAATTGTTTGACAAAATGAACACAGAAATAGTCCACCAAAATTAAAAAATGAGCTTCCTGCCATAGTCATCCTCATAACAGAGTAACACAGGACAGCATGTGTCAGTAATTTTGCCCAAATCATCTGTTAATATGGGACTTTTTTTCCCACCCCTGAATAAATGTAGATGAATAAAAATTTGATTTTTCTCTTTTTTGCCAGTAAGAGATAAAGATAAATTCATTAGAATGTTTTCACACATGAGTGGTGCAACCACCACGTGATTATGTAATGCAAATAAAAAAATAATCAGTTTGTGAGTGATCCAAATGAACCCGATAGAAACAAAGATGTTAGTGTGAAGCAAACGGACACATTTCCAGAGAAACACCCTGACAGAAAATGATCACAGCAGGAAATACACAGAGGGACATTTTCTGCTTCCACATGTGGAGGGCAGTTTGATGTATTTTTTGTGAGGAGAGCATTCTGACTGAGGCCAGCATCCAGATCAGGCCTCCATCTGATCACACAGTCCAGGCAACAACAAGGCCAGGAGATAAAAAAAACGCCGCTTTCAATTCTGTCAGTTTTCCTTAAACTTTCTCTGGCAAAAACGTTTGTTGTTAATCGCGGTTAGGTTGAGCGCCAACTCACAAATTAGTGGATCTCAGAATTTACTCAGAAAAGCAATTCAAAGTAGAACAAAAGAATTAAAATAAAGAACAAGACAACTGAGCATGAGTCTTAATCTTGTGGCGTTTGAATCATAAAATAAGTTGTCTTCAGCTGATCAAACAGATAGAAAGGACCTGAACCATGAGCTCTTTGAAATAATAGCATTCACACTCGTTTATCTTCACTTCTGTAATGCTTTTCTCCTTTTTTAACTAAATATCTTTCCATGCAATTATTTTATCTGAAAACAAATTGAATAGGGAAAGAACTTTTATTACCCCTCAGTGGTGAAATTCAGCAGTAAAGAGACTGTCAAGCCAAAGAACACAAAAATAAAATATCATAACAAAGAAAAAATTGTTAATAGACGGCACAACAAGGGCAATTTTACAGTATGAGTAAAAAATACGTGTTTTTTACTTCCGATTATTGTTTATTTTATCTAATTATTTTATCTAATAACTGTACTTCAGTACAATTATTATAAATACTGTTTTCAAATTCAAAAAGATGTGCAACTGAGTAGAATAATTTAGCAAATTTACACAATGAATATTTGGGAATTTAAAAAAACTCCCAGCAGACCTTTTACAAGAAGTGGAAAAATGTGCAAATAACAGCAGCGAATTTGACCCTGTAAAATTTATCTTGTTTTCATCTAAGAGCACGTCTTTTATTAAATGTCTATTTATATTCAGACAGGAGTGGAGTGAAATGAATCTCCTAACAATCACTTCCAGCTGGTGAAATCAGTGATTACAGCCGGTGTGTAAATCAGGAGGGATGGGATCTAATTGTCTATATTTGATAAGCGTCCTCTCCTCCCGTGTTCACCAGCGTTATCATCCCCATCTCACTGTCTAACATGCTCATTTTAGCTCCTGTTATAAAGCTAATTAATTACTTTGCATAAGTGGCCCCAGTGTGTGTGCGCGCGCATGTGTGCGAGTGTTTGCGTGTGTAGGGGTGTGTGCTCCTGTGTGCCTGGGAACTGTGTAATTATGGCTGGGTTTGCTGACGCGCCCGGCTCCATATCGCACAGATGAGAGGAGCAAGTGACATGCTGCCTTGCTTGTTCTCCTCAGGGAACACTTATCAAAACAATACAGCAGCCATCATTCAAACACAGCCCTGCTCACTTTGAAGTCTCCATGTCCTCTTGTTTTTTTAATCCTCATCCTCTTCCCATTGTAATCCCACTGTAACTGCAGGGATTCTTCCCCATTTGCACCAATTGTTCATACAAACACAACAACAACGCACACACACACACAAAAACACAATACATTGGGAGCAACTGGTTCAGTCAGAGGAGGCTGAATGTAAATGGGCTGGAGAGCTGGCGCTTGCCATGCGTCTCTACCTCTGTGTTGCCAATCCCTGTAAAAAGTTAATGTAAGCAGGATTCACAGGGAGCTGGCGGTGATGAAATTATGGTGTAACTGATGCCAATGTGCCATAGCAGGGGAGTGCATGGCCACTCGCGCCTTTGAAGGAGGCTCTTCCCATCGCTGCGATGCTCTGCTGGAGAAGGCTGCTGCATGCCTTGTACAGTACAAGCGGACAGATGGAGGGCAATACTGCACAAAGAGCGGGCAATCGTTTTACTGCACACCAGTTTAAGCAATTCATTCGTGGCTCCGCTATTGCATTCAGAGCTGAAATAGTACTGGGATGTATGCAGATAATAAGCAGTGTGTGGGGTACACATGAAAGTGGTTGAGTTGTTTGTAATTCCAGCAGTTTAACTAATATGAAATATGGAGCCTAAATATGAACAATCCATTCAAAACGTTTGTTTTCCTCTGGAACAATGACACGATTTAAAGTACAATATTGTCACCTTCTTAAAATAATAAACTCAGTCTTGTTTTCTTTTTTTTTTTTTCTTTTTTTTCCCAAAAGATGATGTAGGCTGAAAAAAAAAACTTTGTGAAAAATGATTAGGCCATTACTTTTAAATATTTAGACCCTTTTTAAAACATTCTTAATTTTATTTAGGCCTGGGGGAAGGCCTGTAAGCCAAGGTACATTTACTAGGCCAATCTAGTAATTTTTTTGTCATTGATTTTCCTGATTATATTTCCACCCATCTTCACATCAACGCTGTTTGAACAAAGCATCCTCACAGAATGATGCTGCCCCTGCCATGTATCATTGTGCAGGTTTCTGGTGTGTTCAGGGTGAAATTTATTGTTAGTTTTTTTTTTTTTCCATGTTTGCTTGTAAGACTCCATTTACAAGACAATGTTAGGACAGTAAGTCCCAAATCTATTGTTGATTTTTGTTTAGCTGGACTGAAGACAAACATGGCTTTCAGGGCCGTAAAGGTCGCTGACCCCTGGTTTAGGTGGGCAGTTGTGCCTTAGTAGGCATCCAGCTACCTTTCCATTTTCAGATGGTTTTGATTGAACAGAGGTCTTCATGATGCTGTTTTTTTTCTCTCTCTCATGTTCTCAAATAAAACTGTGAGGCCTTCACAGAAGGGCTGCATTTTTTCTCACAATAAATGACACATTCTGTTTACTAATTAGGTGTCTTCTGTCGCTCACACTGGATCTTATTTAGGAGCAACGAGACCAAACACTTGTCACACTTTTCAGATTTTATTTATTTATTTTTTTGTCATTGGAACACATTTAATAACCAGTAAGCCGTTTTGTCTTCAGCAGGTCTCTAATGTGCTGCTTTGTGCTCGTCTGTTTGTGGTTGTAATTGTGCTCTCCCACTCCATAACTTTTTCTGATCCTTGTGACCCACAGAGATTCCAAATTCATACACAGCTCCCCGAAAACAGCTACTGTCTGCAAAAAAATCAGCGCGTGCATAAACAACGTGGGGGTGTGTAGGAGCTCCGAGGGGGAAGGCCATAAAAGCCCACAGCTCCAGGAATGCCAAAACCATGTTTCTGAGGCGGGTTGATGAGCCACTGTTGCCTATTACTATAGCAACAGGAAGACCTGGCTGCTTCAATCAGCTCCTGGTTTGTCGGGCTGGCAGAGGATAGGCCAGAGAGCCGTGTGGGGAGACATCTTAGTTTTGCTAATGAGGCCAGCGGGACTGGCTGGGTGTCATCCTGACTGTACGACCTCAGCAGTGTCGTCGCCTGTCATGATGCCCGTCATACTGGGAAGGTCAGACCCACACACAAACACACTCGCACACACACACATACACACGCAGACAGACAGCCAAAATGAGAGTAGTGATCATTAAAATTCAGCCAGTCATCATCACTTTTCACCAGGACCAACACATTCAATCTGCTGCAGATACACAGAGAGCAACACACACACACACTGATCACTGCACCAACACCCACAACATTCGTGAACAGGTTTGTTGTTTTAATGATTCACTAAAGCTTATATTTTAATTATATGAGGGCCATGTGACGTGAAGACCTCTTATGCGTTCCCACTGTTGTGAGCTGTTATTTATTGGTTTTCAAATTCATTCGCACAATATACATTTTCACTAAAAAAAAGAAGAAAAAAAAACAGTGCTTCTTAATTTTGGGATTTTTATACATCAAACATAACCAAAATGATCAGGCTATTCTGAAAATGATTTATATCTTCCCTCAAGTATGCAAAACACACAGCAGATTCAACATTATCATTTGCAAAATAAGAGAAACAAATGCTTAGACCATTGTGTGTAAAAAAACAAAAAAAAAACACTAAGCACACCTCATTACTTATAACAGCCTTTAAAACAACCTTTCGCAGATTTGTCATTTCAGTGGAAAGTTGAGTGCAAGGAAGAAGTTTGATAGTAAAAGCAGCAAAAGCCAGTGGGAAAAATCAACTCCTTGGCTTGACACTGAGTCAATTTATAGATGGGTGAAATGCACTTAGAATTTTACAGTGATAATTTGTGGTAATGTGATAATGATAAAGATTGTGATAAAAAAACAAAACTTATTTCTTATTTTTTAGGGAAATGTATGATACAGTATTCATAGACCCACGAACACAAATATTGTTCTTGAAAAACATTTCAGGAACAAAAGGCTCTATAAGGACAGCATGTACTTAAAACAGAATTATTCACATCACTAGACTTGCACACAGTAATTAAATCTAATCATATTTTCAAATGTACTGATATTCATTGAAGCTCTCGTGTAACTGCAAACTTAGCTTTTTTTTTTAAAACAATATATATACATATATGTATAACATCAATACTTGAATTTTATCATGACAATAATAAATCAGAATTCTTAGAAGATTTCATGCTAAATGATAAACAAGGTGATAAATACCCAGCCCTTTGTCAGAACCACACATAGAGACATCGAGGACCTGAGTTTTACCGAGTTACACCTGTCCTGCCACTGTGCTCCTGTGGAATCACACTTTAACTTTTTCAGCTTCTCTCTGCATTTCTGTGGTTGTTGGTTGGTAACTGAGGTCCCCCGTTTGGGGAGGAGGGCCATGGCTTTAAAGGGGTTTTGCAACTTTGGTTCCTAAACGAACAAAGTCTAGCAGACCCTGACTCAGCTGCGGAGCTGGAGGCTTCAAATCATGGCCTTACATCAGTGTTGTGTTTTGACCTGAAAGAAATCTGAATTCATGTTAGGAGAGGAAGGCAGAAGTTTAGAAGAGACACTAATTATTGTTCATTTTCCTCATTTACTGAAGTCAGTCATTATGATCCCTGGTTCCAGACAGAAAACACAAGAAATATGTACTTTTTTATTTTCATTATAAGACCAGTCTTTTTACTGTTTACACATTTCACTTAAATATCATGAATACATTTAATATAAAAAGCAAGATTTATTTATTAGGTTTATTTGATAGGGACAGAAACACATCAACACAGACAAAGTGAATGAAGCAGCAGTTACCATGGCGCTTATAGCGTACGCTAGTTTGTGTCCCTAGATTGGCTTTTCTGAACAATATATCTAAAAACTATTAAGATGTAATAATAGTAAAAGTCTAAAAAATGGTATGGACAACATATGCAAAATCATACATGTGTGTGTTTCTTATTTTTATAAATTTTTTCTAGTGCCTTATTTTTTTACTCATTGGACAGGAAAAAGGGCAAAGAGAGAGAGACATACAGTGAATGGCTGTTTTTAACAGAACGGAAAAGTTGAAGGAAAATATGAATATGAATTTTTTTCCCCCCTCAAATTAACATTTTTCTAATACCTGACATATATAATAATTGGACCATGATGTGTTCAAGAATGTGGAACAGAGCTGATGTAAACGCTGATGGTAGATTATGTATAAACAAGAAAACCTCAGAAAGACTGTAATTCATTTTACTGAAGTGCATACTTGTAGGGGGAAAAAAAGAAGAAAAAAAAAAACATCCCCTGATTGTTATGGATTGCATTTGGAAAGTTTTCACAGGGCTTGACTTCACTTCCACATTTTATATTCCATATTATTGAGATTTTTTGCAAATTTATGAAATGGTGTACACAGTTGACCAGAAAAGCACACAGCTGTCAATAATAGGTTCCACAGTGCAGGTCAGAGGTCAAACATCAAGTATGAAAATAAAGGAATTACCTGTAGACTTTGGAAACAGAATTGTCTTGAGGCACAAATCTGGGGACAACTGTTAAACCACTGTCATCAACTTTCAGATCAATTTCAGTATTTTGACATACAGTATATTTTATGGGTGACTCATGTCCATTTTTATTAAACTCAACAATCTTTAGATCTTCATCCTCCTACAGTTTTTAGGAGTTGAGGCCAATTTTCTAGAATATACAGGGACTCTAACCCTATTAAATATGGCTGTCACGTTTGGCTAAAGTTGTTCTTTGTGGATGTTTAAATGTCTGGAAAGATTTGAAATTATTTGTCTAATTGTTGTCTAATTCTTACTTAGATGCTTGTAATGTTGCAAATTGTTTTAAAACTAAGCATTGGTAGTTTATGTTGTATTTTTGGCTTGCTTTATAAGCATTTTGACCGCATAAGCATTCTCACTCTCTCTAGGTTACTGACTGTGTCCAACTGTTTTTTGTTCGGTTTATCATTGATTAATCTAACTAACTAAAGCCATCAGACGTTATTAGGAGCTACTATCTACCACAATATTTTTTTTATTTTTAGCATATAGCTGCTTGCTACTCAACACCTTTTCTGTGACATTTCAAAATTGTCTAAATCTTAAAAAGAATAAAGACCAGTTGAGGCCCGGTACACTTGTTTACCACACAATCATCATTTTTTTTTTCAATCATATTTTTAAAGATGCATTCGTTACTTCCTGTTAAAAGTTGAAGACATTTTCAGAGTATGTCTGGAGGCCTTTGTGATGGGTCTCTCTCTCTCCCTGTGTATTTAGCTGTATCAATGGGGAAAGACATCATTGACTAAAACAACCCTTCATTATCAGCTCGTTTTCATCTAATAAATAGAGTGCCATAAAAAAACGTGCATATGCACAAACTTGCCTCTGTGTTTAAATTCCATCAAAGATCAAAGAAAGGAATAAAAACATGTAATTTTTTTTGATTTCACTAACTTAAGACAGCTGAAAAGCAGATCCAAGTTGTTTTCTTAACTCATGTAAATTTTAGAATTTCTTTCATTTCTCGTAATTTATTCATTTCCTTTATTATTATTATTGTTGTTGTTGTTATTATTATTATTACTACTATTATTGTTATATGTGTAATAATGACTGACAATATATATATCAAAATAAACAAATGGATAATTTTAAAAAGAATTCTTTAAGTGACATAAAATTTGGTATTTCAAACCTTAAAATCAATGCCCACTTCAGTTTTCTTTTGAAAAAAACAAAACAAAAAAAAACAAAACAAAAAAACTAACTCATGAGAAAATAACTAGGATTAAAGCTCTATAACAGAAAAGATCTGAATTCCTTTAAAAATGTTTAGTAAAGTGATTGTTACTTTTTTGTTTAGATTTGCTATTGCTTTTTTCTTAAAAAGTTCGAATACCTATAAGTACAAAATACATCCACACGTGTTACGCCAAATACTAAAAACTAATTGAGGGGGGGGGAATAGCATTTGCTGATTATGTATAATTCCAGGTGCAGGTGAGTTTTTCCTCCTTTCCCCCACGCACCGTTATTTATGACCCACAGTCCGCCAGGCTCTGGTCTCCGGTCCCAGGTTGGTGTTAATGCCTAATGATTACCAATCAGAGAATAAGTGATGGCAGGACCAATAGGAATAGAAAAGTTCCCCCTGATAGACCAATGATGGGGCCACAGTGTTACAGCGTTCAGCGAATCCCTTGCGGATCTGATGCAACAGGACTGCAACTAAAGTTACTACTCCGAACTGTAACATGATGTCCTTCCGCTGCAGCGCACCCGAAACTAGTGCCGGGTGTTCCATCTGCTCGACATGTTCATTATTCATCCACGCTGTATGTTTTTTTTAAAAATTATTTTAGTTTCTAATTAAGTAGCTTGATTCTGGCGTGATGAGAATGTGAATTAGATAAGTAACTGAGGAGCTTTACAGACGGTTATTAGCTTTCTTATTTTACGAACTACACACATCCGTCTAGGCTTTTCAAACAACTTTTAAACCTTCTAAAAGTAAAAATAAATACCTTTAGAAAAGCGAAATGTTTTTCTGGTGGGGAAGTATGGCATTTATTGAAAAGAAAGTAAAAGTAACACCATGGTATTGACATAAATTGGAGCAGCACCTGTCGGACGGGCTCGTGCCGTTGACTCAAACAGCCCGAGGTCTCTGGATAATGGGAAAGTCCCCGGCTTCATGACGTAACGACTGCGAGAAGTCTGGAAACTGCGGATTGATCTGCAGCTGGGTGATCAGGTCTGGGCATTAGGAGTTGGAGAAGTAGCGGATTTAAAAACTTTCTGTCTGCAAGTCTGTTCGTGGTTCTAGCGCTCCATGAAGAGTCCCTGAGTTCCAAAAGCGAAATAATGGCTCTTTGAACGGCGTCCTCCTTCTGCGACGTTAAGCTTGCTTTGCTCCTACAAAACAACAGAGCAAGTATGGGGTGAGTACAGCTTTGGAGGAGCAGAGGAAAGTTAGCAGGGAAACAACAGCTGTTAGTTAACAGTTACTTTGAGACATTGGAACTCTTTGTTTTACTGATTGGTTAGTGTAGTTATTAACCTGAAACGCTACTTTAATTGATATTTCTATTTATGCTGACAAGCAGGATTTTTTTTTTTAATTAAAAAAGACAGTTTTTCAGTTTATTAAAAAAAAAAAAAACAACTAAGAAACCCCAGGGATGTGTTTCACTTTGGTTTACTAGTAAACTTTAAATTTTAAATATGTTTGTTCTACAAACCTGTTATCCCCAAACTAAAACAGTTTGGTTTTACTTTTATTTGTTTAAGGTTATTTTATTAAAAATACATATTTCATTTTTTTGTGTGTTTGAGTTTTTGCTCAAGTAATGATTTTGTAGTAAATGCCATAAATCCAATAACACCCTTCACACTGTAAAACTATAGGTCAACAACAGATTCAATTTAAGAGAATTAATATAATTAATATATTTAAACTTGTAAAACAAATGTATTTTCAAGTTTAAAAAGTTTAGCCATTTTTAAATTGACTCTCCTTTTATCTTGCGTTATTATGAATTATGAATTGATGTCGTGTGTTTTAACAGCTTTCTTAAACTTTTTTCACAGGTCTACAGCTAATTCCACAACTCTCGCCTCCAGCCAGCGCATGGTTTGTGCTTTTGGACAACACGATCGAAGCAGTCGGCACGATGGCGGCATCGATCCTTCGCAAGAAAATTCCCCCCATTTCCACAGGCGAGCTCGGCTCTCCCCCTCTCCCACAGGCTAACCTTAGCCAATCACGGCTTAGGTCGGGGGCGGAGCCAGCGGAGAGGCAGCGCTTAATTGGTGAGTTTTGCCAAGACGGTTTTTTATTTTTCCACATCCCGAGGTTGGAGCCGCAGTGCAGCACGGGGGCTAATGTCGTACAGTGAGTACTGCTAAGTGGATTTTTATCGAATGCAGACAATGCTGTTCAATCATTTTCAGATGATCGGTTAGTTGTTCGCTTGGATCTTATCGGATGTGTTGCTTGCTTTTGATTTAAGCCTTTTCAAATTGATGCTCGCTTCTTTTGATATTTTTTTTTTCTGTTTTTGTCATTTTTATTGTGCATATTTTATTCAAACAATTTCAACAAAATGGATTTCTTTAAAAAAAAATTAACACATTCTTATGATTTTATATCACATTTTTTCTAGGTGATGGTCACTCTGATTGGATGACAGAGAAAGTTGATTTGTCTTCATTTGTGTCAACGAGCGAGTCTTCTCCGAGCTCATCTCTTCCACCCTCGCCGTTAGAACAAGATGTCAAGGTGCCCTCGGATCTGGAGGTTATGACCTCCCTACTGCAGGAGGAGCTGGCTCAGCTGGAGGACTACTTCCGCTCCGAGTCCACGTCCACCACAAATAAGTTGGAGAAATCCTCAAAATGTGACAAGGTTTCCCAAGCCATGGGCTCCCAGTCTTATTATCAGTTACCCTATGGCTCATACGGGACCAGCCAATCAGAAACCAGCCCTGTGGTAGTTACCTTGGCAACAGGGGAACTGGACCTGGCCAGCTTCTGTGGCGGTCCCATCAGCAGAACCAAAATTGCACGGCCCGCCCCGTACAGCTACCACCACCGCTACCATCATAACAATGGGCGTAGGATCCTGGGCGAGTCGGTGAAAGTCGGCGACGAAGTGGGTCTGGAAACATGGGGCTCCAGGGGATGTTACTCAGGGAGCACAGAGTTTTCCGTGAACCACTACTCTACACTGAAGACCGTAAGCAAGAACAGCATCGGAAGCGTGAAGAAGGTGAGAGAATGTGCTTTATCATTGAAGGAGGAGGAGAGTTACTGTTTTTCCGAAGGAATGTTTTGCAGCGAAGAGATTGCCAGAGGTTTCTGCTTGGGCGGCTCGTTCGACGGCCACCACAAGCGAGAAGGACAGCTGATGCACAACGTGAAGGTCAATGTAAGTTACGACAGCACAGGGCTTGAGGTCTTGCACTGCAGCAAGGATGGCGGACTCTCTGGAAGTCTTCCCCAAGAGACAATGGTGGCCAGCGACAGCTACTTTCATCAGTCCATGGCCAGCACGGATCCGTACCATAGCTTTATAGGAGACCTAGACCAGCCAGCTCAGGCACAGGCTGTGGAGCCCCAACACGGCCACTACCTCTATCCAGAATGCCTTGCGGACCAAAGCTACGAATGTCTGTCTAGAGGGGAAGGCGAGGGGCCACTGCTGGGTGCCCCCATACATCGCCCCACCCAGAGGTTAAAGGACGAGCCCTGTTCCATGAAGCCAGCCCTGGTGATGGGAGCGGGTTCCCTGGATACCAACAATGGAGAGAGGAAGCAAAAGAAGAGAGACCAGAACAAAACCGCTGCTCACAGGTAAGCAACACCCTTCACTCTATTGTGTCCTTAGAAAGCATGCTCCAACCTTGGAGAACAGTTGAATCAAGACAAAGTGATAAACTAGGTTTAAGAGATGGGGTGAACTCGGAGCATAAGTGAGCATCTGTCTGTTCCCTACAACTTGTCGGGGTGAGAGATGGGTACACCCAGAGCCAGGGCTGGTGTGTGATCATGGTCCCCTTTATCAGGCAAAGACGATTTCATCTTTTCCTGGATGGCTTGATTGTTATATAGACCACAGTATTTTAGCTGTTCCTGTGGAGCGTAGGAGGGATCGGAAAGCCCCTCACTGCCTGCCAAATTCTGCCCCACCTAGCTAATTCTGTCAGGCTGTTTGGGCTGAACTCAGAACTGCAGATGAAAACTTAGGCTAATGAAGGGACCTTGACTCATGACTAAATTTGCAAGGCAGCAAAAATCAGTACATGCAACCTAATCCTCCCCCGCCCACCCCTCTGTCCCTTCTACAGGTATAGGCTGCGAAAGAGGGCGGAGTTGGACTCTCTGGAGGAGGAGCTGCACGGACTCGAGGGACAGAACCGGGAGCTACGTGACAAGGCGGAGTCGGTGGAGCGAGAAATCCAGTACGTCAAAGATTTACTGATTGAGGTGTACAAAGCTCGCAGTCAGCGGCTCAAACAGGATGGCAGTGCCTGAAGACACCCCCCCTCAACCACCCCGCATCCTCCACTACCCCAACCTCACCCTCCGCTCACCTCAACCACCGTTCCTCCCAGCCAGCACAGAGTGAACAATCACGCCAAGAGCACCAACTGGTTTTTGTCTCAGCACGATTGAAAGGGTAGTTGCATGATCCTGAGTGTTCATATCCAGAAAAACAAAAAAGAGAGACAGAACAGAAAGAAACTTTGTCCTGAAAAAGAGAGAGAGAAAAAGAGAAGTGTGGAAGTGGGTGAGTGAACTGTGAGAAGCCTTAGTGAGGTGGCTTCGTGAGGAGATGCCGAACTTGTCCGTGACCACTGTGATCCGAACTGAACTCACAGCCTTCGGAGTTCAGTTCGAAGGCTGAACTCCTTCGAACTGGATGACGATCCAGATGGATCGTCATCGCTCTCTGGATTCGTGGTAGTGATTCGAAATTTGCTTGTTGTTTTTTTCGTGGCACACATCGGCAGCATCAAGGCAGACTCATACTAAATATATATATATTTTATTTTATAATTTTATTTTTACCTGATAACTTATCGTTTGGTTAAAACAATCAAATGAATAAAGGGGATTGCTGGCGAAAGTGTGTAACATGCTTTATGAATATTCACTACTGCAGACATTTAGATAATTTGTATTGCTAAACTGTTGAGTACTTCCACCTGTCCCCCCTCCCTCTCCACTGAGATACCCGATGCATGTTTGATTTTGGAAACGCATGTGCGAGTGTTATTTGAAGGCAATATTATGTTAACTGCATGGCTTCAAGATCTTCACTTCGCATCAGTTCTCCGTCCAATCAGCCTATGACTTTTCTCTCATCTTGTCCCGATTGGTGCGATTCCCGCTCAGGTTTTTGGTTTCCTGGACGGAGAGTAATACATTTACCCCGCTTTTTAGCCCCCCTTTTGTTTACCCCTCTCTGTCTGCCCCTTGACTTTATTTTGCGGACACACAATCACCTACTGAGTCAACGATAATCCTTGTCGACTTCCTGGGAATTTTGTTGTCAATCGGCTCAATTTGATGTATCTTAAGATTCAGGTCCTTTTTTTATTATTGGATGTCAATGAATTTCTTATTCATCAGGTAGATTACAGCCAAATAAACCAGTTATGTGGTGTCACTCATCTCTGCCTTTGGACTGTTTTTGTTTCGGCTGCATGGTGCTTATCAGACGTTTGTCTTGTAGCCATCAGAATGCTTATGTCAGCTGGCTGCAGTGATCAGGTAGGGTTAAGGGGTTTGGGATTAGGGTTCCACATGTCGAGTAATATCACAAAGAGCAAAATCACAATGAAACACAGGCTTTGATTGACAGCTTAGCTTAAAACCGTTTTCCTTAAGAATTCTGATCTGATATTAAATCACTGTTGAGGGGTGAGAGAGCACGGCTGATCCAGCCGCCCCCAACCCCCAACAAAAAAGACGTTTACCCGCTTTGTTCATTCATCATGATGGTTTCCCCATGGGGCCGAGTGGAATCGTATCAAGCTGCAGCTGTCAACAGACAACAGAAGTTGCCTATCTTATCTACTACAGCTTGAAGAGGTTGCGTGTGTGCGTGTGCGTGTGTGTGAAGATGGGTGTGTGTGAAATCTCTTGGTATCTCCCCTAGCAGTTGTAGGCCTTTCAAGTGAATGAGGCAATATCGCACAATACTTGCCAGAGATGGAGAGAGACGCAAAGTGAAGTGTGAGAATGAGAGCGAGCCGGCCTGACAGAGAATGTCATTAAAGCCTATCGCTTCTGTTTGTTTGGGGGGGAGGAAAAAAACCTGACAAAGATTCATAAGGCTTCATTATAACTCATCATTGATTTGTTTCTGTTTGTGTAAGATATGACATGGAAATGAATACCAAATGGATTTTCACGTTGAAGCTCATTACCACTGGCGAACATCGTAATGATGTGTGTAAATAAATGAAAATAAAAGTGAACAGATGAAACGTGTGAGTTTGTGGTGATTTCTGTGTCTGTGTTAGTGGTGGATCAGAGCAGAAAGATAAAGCTACAATAAATATGTGCCTGACTTTATGGTTTATTATGTGCTTACAGGCAGAAATTGATCACTGCTGACTAAAATTATTTTTTATTTAAGTTTTTCTTCTCTTCTTTTTTTTTTTATCTGACACAAATACAAAGAGATTCTCAATGTACAGGACACACCCATAAAAACGATTTCTATGCAGTCTGGAATCTTCATTGGTCATTTTCTGAAGGTTTGGATAAAAATAAAAACCTGAATATTGAAAAATGTTTGATTTGCTAAACTTTTTCTTATTCTGTCAGCAAAAAGACAAAATCAGAATTTTGAAAGCAAAAACAATTCTTTGATTTTTTGGTATAATTTTTCTTATTATCTGTTGGCTGAAACATTTAGCCATGATTTTTTTTTTTTTTTTTTTTTTTTTTTGTTAGACTAGTTGAAAATTGGTCTATTTTAACAATAATTCATTTAAATTTAGTTGAAAAAATATATTTCTCAATTTTAAATTTCTGGATTTAATCATGCTTATTTCAAAATGTAAAGACTGAAAAACATACTTTGAAAAATAAATTGATTTTAGATCACCTAACTAAGTGAGATAACCCAAAGTTCATTTAAAATGGATAATTTAGATGGTTTTTGCATCCAAGAATTAGATAAGGTTTATATTCTGAAATCTTACATGTCTAATTTTACAAACAGATTATGGATTTTTTTTTTAAAAAGTAGAAAAAATCTTGACATTTGAGTCTGGAAAAGTATTGAACTTCCCGACAATAAAAATGTAGAAACCCTGTAAAAAAAATGTTTAAAAAAGAGCAAAGACAAAATGAGGCAGTGAGAACGTTTGTCTTCGAATCAAGAGTAGAGTATTTCATGTTGCTTCACATCCCCACCACCACCACCAGGTGTCACTGTGAGCTTTAAAAAGAGCCTCGCGGGTGAGGTTTCCTTCTGATACCCCAGTTCGGTCAGATTAAACAGACGGTGGCAAAAAGCTGTAACAGAACTAAGCCGTTTATGTAGAGAATTGAGACAAATCGAGAAAATGCATTTTTCTGAGAAGGAAAAGTGGCACAGTAAAAACTAGAATCGAAATGACATAAATGTGTGTTCAGTCTCTGACTGACCATGTTCAACCATTTTTCTGTGTAACTACAGCTGTAAATTTCCAGCTTTGCACATGTAGCAACTGAATAATGCTGCAAATTCTTACTTCCGGTCTGCTCTGCATCCCCAAAACCAGAACCAGAACCAAACATGGAGGAGCTCCTTTCAGCTTCTATGTGCCACAAATCTGGAACAAACTTCCAGAAAACTGCAAAACATCTGAAACACTGAGTTACTGACATTTGACAAAATGTAATGCTTACTACTTGTTTCATCTGACTCTGTGATGTTTTTATGATGTACAGTGTTAAATGTTGCTGACATATGTTACTTTCAAATCTAAAATTTGTTTCACATTATTTATGCAAAAAATTAAAAAATTCAACATGTACATTTTTTTTGTAAATATCACTACATGTAATCATCTGTTAGAAAAACATCAGTCAATAGTTACACTATAATAAATGAATTGGTTTGTTGCTGTTATGCTGAGAAGTGTGGTGTGGAAAGAGAAGTCAGTCAATCTTGGCTGTACAGCAAACAAAGCTTATTTATTCAGTCTCATGTAACACAGCATATTTGAAAAATGGCAGCCCTCCTCCCATCAGTCCTCCTGCTACATCCAGCAGTCCACCTATTTACTGGTTAAACCCCGCCTTCTCAATTTACATCGGCCAATCACCTCAGGCTTCCAGAGTGGGGAGCGGCTAACTGGGAGGAAAGGAAGTTAACTTTCACATACACAATGTACGGTGGCCCTGAGGTGCCAACAGTGTTGTCACCTCAACACTGTTGTGACCACTTTTTTTTTAGTAACGAGTAATCTAACGCGTTGCTATTTCAAATCCAGTTGTCAGACTACAGTTACTTAACAAAATCACGCAGGCGACAATATCAGCAACGACAGAAATGTTAACAATGAAAGGAGATGCGCAGTTTGTTGGTAGAAAAACAGGAACTATTTTGAATTTCTGTCGCCAAGTTCAGTTATTATAATGGCTTTGGGCTTGTTTTTTTTTTGAGTCGCTTGCAAATTTAATGAGACGCGGGTTGCGCCTGTTTGGGCTCGTTTTTGAAAGTGAAGTTATTCATTTGGGCTTGGAAATAAGCAGAGACTCATAATAAACCCCAGAACTTGCCTGTCATTAAGGTAGTTTTAGTCAGACTCTCCCTGTCCGTCATTTCCCAAATGTTGTGCAACTAAACACCATTATAGTTATTAATATTAAGATAAGAGTCACAAATCTGTGCAGCAGCCATCTGAATAGTGGAGCAGGAGGAGATCTGTGAGTTGCGCTCTGACAGCAAACACAGGGCCGTAAAGCACAACCTGGAGGCTGGGGGGAGGCATGGGGGCTTTAAAATCCTATTTATAGTTTTCCAGACAATAGAAACACACAAAAACACATACAAACTACTAACGTTGGGTTTTTTTTATACTGTTGTAACCATTTAACAATCTCCTCTTCACCTCAACCTTATACGTGGAGACACATTGTTGATGTCACCATCATAAAATAACTTACATTTAAGTATTGGTAAAGATCAATGTAACTTTCACAGGTGGCGGAGCGTTGTTGTTAGCAGCTGCCCAAAGTAACTAAAACAGTTACTTTCAATGTAACTTAGTTACTTTCTAAATCAAGTAGTCAGTAATCTAACTTACTTTTTCAAGGAGTAATCAGTAATCTGATTAAAGTTACTTTTTCAAAGTAACTATGCCGTCACTGGGTGCAAACCACTTCAACATTAATATAACACAATTACAAATTCAGAAACACAACATTAACGAAGCACTGCTATTGTGATTTGTATTTTTCTCTGTGTTTCTTTTGAGTTTTCTGTGTCTCTGTGTTTCCATGGTGTCCAGTCTCCCCTTGATTACTGTCTCGTTCCGTGATTACCCTCTGTGTATTTAACCTGTGTTCCTTGTTCCTAGTTGGGTTCTTGTCGAAGGTGTGTATTCAGTGTTTGTCTAGCCGATTCTCTCCATTCATTCGTTTCACCTGTTGCTACTGGTGTTGAGCCTTTGCCTCCGCTTAGCCATGCTGCCTGGTGTTTGGATTGTTTGGATTTTGCTTCTGACTGTTTTGGATCTTTTGGATATTTTCACCATTAAAACCATCATGTTCACTTCTACCTGGGTCTGCTGCGTTACCTCACCGCCTTCCACCACACCACATCAGTACAACTACAACATTAATAAAAGGGAAAGGGTAAAACACATCTCTGCTTGTTTTGGTCCACTTGAAAAGATCCAAAATTTCTTGTAACTCACTTTCAAGGTCTTGACAAGAAAAAAAAAATCCATCCATTCATCCATTTTCTTCTGCTTTTCCACGGGAATTGCAACACATTCCCAGGTTAGCCGAGAGACATGTCCCTCCTGTGTGTCCTGGGTCTCCTCCTGGTGCCTGGAACATCTCACCAAGGAGGCGTCCAGAAGGCATCCTGACCAGATACTGAATCACCTCAATTGGCTCCTCTCAACATGAAGGAACAGCGGCTCTACTCCGAGTCCCTCCTGGATATCTGAGCTTCTCACTCTATCTATAAGAGAGAGCCCAGACACCCTAAGGAAAAAGCCCATTTCGGCCGCTTGTAGCAGTGACCTCATTGTTTCAGACATGACCCAAAGCTCATGACCATAGATGAGGGTAGGAACGTAGATCGACCTGTAAATCGAGAGCTTCGGTTTTTGACTCAGCTCTCTCTTCACCACGAAGGACCAGTACAGCGCCCGCTTCACTGCAGACGCTGCACCAATCTGCCTGTTGATCTCAGGCTCCCTTCCTGAACAAGATCCTGAGATACTTGAACTCCTCCACTTGGGGCAGGACATCCTCCCCATCACATTTTCCTTACCGGTTCAAATTTGGTTACAGCAGAAAAAAGCTACAGTGGCTTTTTAAAAGTATTTATATGCCCTGAACTTTTTAATTTATTTTTAAATTTCTTTACATTTTAAGAACAAATTTCTATGTATTTTAGATTGCAGAGTAGAATTTGCCTGTAATAATTCTGAGAAGATAAAAAAAAAAAAACATGGAAGAAGGAGATCTGGTCAGATGAAAACAAACCTGAACTACAAATGCAAGATCAGATCAGGAGGGAGGGATCTGGAGAACAGGACAGGAACCAGGTCAACACTCTGACTGAGTTCTGCTAAGAAACAGCCAGCTAAGGTCAGGATGCGACGAAATGTGAGAGAACCTTCTGGAGCTGGTTTCCTGTGCGTACGACCTGATCATGGTGATGGCCTGCAGCTGGAGCTACACCTGCCTGACACACACTGACAGCCCTCCTATGGATCAGTGGATGTGACAGGACTCCTGCAAAGAGTCTTTGAGTACCAAGAAAAGCACTATACAAATAAAATGTATCATTATCATTATCATCATTATTATTATTAGAAGAACAAGAAGGAGACTTGAGACTGGGAGGTTCTCATTTTACATCCACCATGAATATGCAGCCAGAGCTGCAGTAGAAGGATTTAGGTCAAAGTTCAGTCACGTGTTAGAAAAAGTCCAAATCTTTTCCTCAGATATCAGAGGGACATTATTATGTAAAATCGACTTTTTTCAGTGTTGCTTTGATTCTTTCATGCATGGTTAAGAAGTCCTTTAATCTCCCATGGTAACCCATGCTCCCACTGAGCTCCTCCTCAGAGCTGCAGTCCCCAAGCTGAGCCTCAACCTCACAGAGCAGCAACTCTTCTCCTACAGACTAGCGGCAGCAGCAATCAGCAGCTACCTGGTGGAACTGTGCATCCACTGAGCTTCTCAGTCCAACGTGGGTAAGAATGTTAAAGGCTTAATGGAGATGACGTCCTGAAGCAGAGTGTCAGAAAGACGCTTTGTCTTCTTAAAGAGACAGAGGCACAATTTCAAGGCATTAAAATACAAAGTCAAATTTCTTTTAGGGGTCATTGGATATGTATAGCATTTTTATAACAACTGAAAGCAACATAAAATGGCTCCATGTGTCTGGAAAACACATCATACGGCCGCTTTAAAAGCAAATGTCTTTTCTTTCCACATGATACTATGACATGTGTTACACTACATCATGTGTGTATGTCTGTTGCATAAAATCTACATGAAATGCAAAAAACAATTGGGACAAAATGCAAAACAGCTGAACCTCTATTTTAACTTTTGTCAGGGACTCGACAGCCAATATTCTTCACACATTTTGTTTGGTCAAAGGATTTGCAGCGACCTTTTGCAGAACTTTAGTTCCAAGTCAGTTTAGGTTTCACAGAAGAAGAAGAATCTGCACCAGTTACTGACCAATAACATCAGCAGGTCTTCAGTGGAAAATCATGAACATCATGCCATTGTTGCATCAGCTTTTCCATATGGGAATTTCCATGCTCAATAAGGCAGTGGTCATATGGAGACATGTGCGTTAAAGAAAGAAGATGAAGGCAACACAGGAACATATTGGAGCTGGAGAGGGAGAAGCATGTGGGAGAGGAGGGATATGATGCAAGAGGGAAGCTGAAAAGGAGGAGGATGGTAGGAGGTGGGGTAGAGGGAGCACATCCAGACTGGAAGAGTGTGAGGAGATGTAGCTCACTGTGAAAATGGCCTGGAGCTCTGTTCAAGGCGTGTGTACGGGTGTGTGTGTGTGGGTGTGTGCACGCGTGTGCGTGTGTGTGTGTGTGGATAGCGAGAGGGCTTTAAATTTTAAATAAAGGTCTGGATACAGTTGCAGACAAGTGCAGAGGGGGGGAGGACAGAAAAAGAGGGTAAATCTGTGGTTTGACTTTTGACTTTGGTTTAACATGCCTCACATTTTTTACTGCAATGATAATAATAATAATAACAATAATAATAATCTTGTCCCAGTCTTTCCATAAATACAATAGAATATATTTTACTGATCCCAAATGGAAATTGCTTGTTTGTTCACAGGATTTTCCATCCAAACGTTTAAATAATAGTAAATACAAGATGTAAGGGATATAAAATTTGTAATAACATAAAATAAAATAGACACAATTGTGATATTGTAAATTAATTTAATGATAAAAAGTATTAAATGTTCCCAGTAATATATTAAAGTTTTAATTGGGGTTCTGTGGGGAGACTATGGGTAGTTAAAAACTCAACTTAACTCAAACTGATGGTTTGTTAAAGTTAAGATCTGTTAGTAAGTGGTGATCACTGAATGTCAGAAAAACAATTCTATTGTTAAATGACCATAATCATAAAAAATGTCAGTGCTTTATGCAAACAGTGTTTTACAAATTGTTCATATCACACTTTACTAGATTAACTCGTAATTCACAGGAAAGCTGGTGGTGAGGTTTGGCCTCTAACAATGATCATCAAGTTTTAAAGAATCTACAGCAGCACAGAACATGCAGGTCAAACCTGAGCAAAGCGACTCCCTGCTGCAGTGTAAAAATCAATGAAATAGATTTGAACTGCAGATGCACGGATCCCACACATACCCGGTTTTTATGATTTGAAAAAATCATTTTAAAAAAATTTGATTTTAATCATTTTTCAGCTTCCATTTTTAATGCAGCGTATGTCCTGTGGTGTCAGACTAGTATGTAAAAGACACTGGATACCGGTCGATCTTGCCAAGTTGGCAAATACCATCAAATTAAGATACGGGATGTAGCAAGTCTGTGCAAATCCAAAGGCGCTTAAAGTATTAACGTAAAGATGTGCACACTTCAGTTATTTAAAAAAAAAAAAACGAGTTGTCAGAGAGTTGTTTGCTTTTCCATTAAAGTTGCCCAGGATAAATGCAACGTTATATTATGGTTGGGGGGGGGGGGGGTGAAACAGCACATCTGGATTGATGTTGAAGAATCTGAAATAAAACTCGATTATCTTAATATCAATTAATGAATATAATTTTGAGGAAGGCAAAAAGAGAAACTCTGATACACTTAGGCACAGTGAACACATCCCAAAGTCACATTCATGCCATGTCTTTGTTGAAGCTTCTGACCCACATGCATCTCTGTTTTCACCCAGAGATGAAAAGACTTAAAAGTGTTTATTTACAAAGTGAAAAAAATGTGCAAAGGTGGTGATCTGGAACCAGGATTTCTGGAAGAAATCATGAATAAGTGGAGCAGATGAAGGCAACCAGAGGAAATGTAGGACATGGACTTACAGAGTGATAGGGAAGTCCATCAGAGAGGGTGAGTTATGAAGAGGACAGTGGTTGATTCTTAGACCTTTGCCAAGTTAACTAGGATTTGTGAAAGAGATTGGCTTCATATGTAAAAATCGGCCGATCACAGATCTCCCAAAATTAAGAAAATGGCCACCGATAAATCAGCTGGCCGATAAATCGGTGCACCCCTAATGAGAAACCAACTGAGGGTTATGGTTGATTCAGGTCCGACTTAAAGTTTTACTGGTAGAGCCTAGGAGGCGTCCAGGGAGAGCTTGAAGGAGGGGAAACACAAGGAGTTACACTGAGGCTTTATATTGTTCACACAGGACAACATGCAGGAAAAAGGGCTTGAAGTTACCACATGGCAAAGAGTGACACTTAACCAGCTCCTTATATCCAGGATGCAATGAGGGTTGGGGAGCTGCAGGTGTACTGCCACACCTGCAGGGAATTAGTCCTCAATTCTGCAACTGGGTCACTTTGGCGCCCTCTGGTGGCTACCAGCTGGGAGTGTTTGGAGAGAGCCATAGAGAAAACACAACACCCCAGTTCCCTGACAGGTCACTGCACTCAGCACCTTTTGACCAAAGGGGAAATGACTTGGACAAGATCTGCATCATGTCAGGGCTTTGCAAAACTAAAATGAAATATTTTAAAAAACCATGACCAAAATGAAGAACTTTATTACTTCACCCTTAGAGAAGGTCAAGCTAATTATAACAACCAAGAGTTTTTGAGGAGCAGGTATTTTGATCTGGAACAAATCAAAGATGTTTCTTCAAATATATCTGGATAATGGAATGTATAATCAATTTGGACCTTGTTGTCTTGCTGTCCTAGTGATGACAATTAATATCAGAACTTTGCGTCTCCTTCTCAGATTCTTTGCTTGATTGCGTCATTTCACTGACATTCCTGACTCAGTGCAAAGCAACAGCGCATGTGGCGCACAGTAAGTCACGTGATGTCCAGTCCACTAGATCACTGAACGGACTGGCCATTTACGTTTTACAAAGGAATTTTAAAAAACATCAACTTTGAATACAACGTGCAGCAGTTGCAGGTACATAAAAACAGAAAGGTGCAGGAAATGTTGGTGAGGACTGTCCACTTCATGCCAGAGTAGGTGGGGACATGTCCACACCAGTCCTTCAGGAAGTTACACCTGTGTCCTAACACATCAACTTTGAGGACTGTTCTCTTTTTTCCTAATATATCTCATAATTCACTTCAATAATCATATCATGTATGTAATTAAAACATAACAGACTGTAAATAAAAAAATTTTCATTGAATTGCAGGATTAAAATAAATACATTTGTAGAAGACTGGGATACGTTTACATTAATATTGGGAGTACGTTTGTTACAAATCAATTCCCAAGTTTTGTGCATAACAAATGAATACCGAGGCAGGAGCTGCTAGAAACAGATGGCTTTATTTGTATATTGTTCTGGATTTTTATTCCTTGTAGAAACCTTCTCAGATTGAATCACCAGCTTAATGGATGTTGATGGATATCTTAATTTTAGGGTTGAAATCTTGAACTTAATGCACTAATGTAATGGGGAAAAGAAAAGAAGCCAGCTCTGAACTTTCATCTGTCATCCTGGTAAAGCCTGAGATAAAACTGTGGTATTAGTAACCAACGCTTCAGTAACTGTCTTGACAGGTTTCACATCAGACTTGAGATCAAAGCGTTCCAGGAAAGAAACAGGAATTTCAATTTCACAACAGACATTGTTGACAGTTCCTCTAACGACATTATTTTAAGCATGACCTTCCTTAGCAAGCAACCAGTTACTAGGTTGCTTGCTAAGAAAAGGTAAACACACAAAAGGATAAAGTGATTAATGGACATGATGAGAACCAAATCTAAAATTAGTTGTTTATTCCATTTTAATTTTTCTTAAAAATATCAGTCACTGACTGACCATTGTTTGCCAATGGAAAATCCGACTTCGGACGTTGAACGCCCTCCAAACACAGCAAAAGCTCCAGAATACATTTAAAACAAAAGAAAAGTAGCTGTAATTGGAAACTACAATTACAAATACAAAATTCTTTACATATTTTGTATTAGAGATATTCAAAAAGTTATTTATTTAAAGAAAAGTATCAATAACCATAACAGCCCTTACTGATATACAATATTCCCAATGCAATATGCAGTTTTTTTTTACATTTATAAAACATGATAACCGCATGGCACCACAGATCAGAAAGAATAGCCCATACACTAATCTGTTTAATAGTACAAACAATAACAGATAGTGCAAACATAGACACATATTTAGCAGAACTGATACAATAAATGAGATTTCTTTGTGGGGAAATTAACAAATAAAAATTTTCCCCTTTTTCTTAAAAACCAAAGTTGCTATATTAGGTGAGAAAACATCCCCTCTCTCTTTATAGGTTTTAAACTCATTTCTCTTAGAATTTTTAAAATTCAAAGTGTAATGATAAAAAAAAAAAAAAAATTCATAGGACACATAATTTAACAAAAATATTACATTTAATAAAGAAAGACTCTTTATGTGACATCAGGTAAAATAATGACCAAGCGAAAAACTCCACACACCAACTTGTTTTAATGAGTCATGGGAAAGCAGTAAAGTGTAACTGAAATAGTTTCCCATAACACCTCAATATTTAATGCGCTCTAAACAACAGTCGTTAAAACATCCAACATGTAAATTCCATGTTTTGGCTTTTTGTTCTTGGATTTCATTGGCTCTCCATTCAGTTAATCCAGCCAGTGCCTTTGATCTGATTGAAACCGTTCACCTGGTTCACATTTGTATTGTGATTGTGCTTATCCAACTCACCAACCGGATGTTCAGGACATATTTCGTATCTTAAACCAGCCTGCAGTTAAAGTGTGACCAATGAGGAACAACTCATTGTTCAACAGCTGTTCTTGCATCCAGTAGTCATGCAAATGTTAAGCCAATTTTTAAAATGTTGCCAAAAACAAAAATAAAGGATTTAGCCGTGTTTCCATGTACCGGTTTGAAGGGAATCAACTAGGCTATGCAGAATGTCATTTTGCCAGATGTTCATGTTCCTCATGTCTGCAGAAAGTAGAGTGTACAAATGAGAATGGATCACGCAAGTCAAAAATGTTGAAGTTTTCAAAGTTTTGAGGCCCTGGTAAGGCACAGACGGAAAATTTGCTACATCAGAGCTTATTCACCAAAAGCTTTTCTCTCCCCTTTTGTGGATTAAAGAAGCAGTATTATGTATTTTCCAGGCACTTAGTGCCATTTTATAGCACAATCATTTAACTATGTTATAAAAATGCTAGCTATGTCAATTATGACTTGGAAAGAAGCCATCATCCTCCATTAACCCTTTAGCAGCACTTTTATTAGCATTGCACTGACAAGTACCCCTTATAATGAGCTCAGCAGATGCAGTGATTCCACCAGGTTTTTGCTAATTGCTGCTGGCTAGTCTGAAGGAGCTGAGTGGGGTGGGCTGCTCTGTAAGGCAAAAGCTCGGTAGCAAGGAGACTGCAGCTCAGAGGAGGAGCTGCGCCTCGAAGGCGGAGCTAAGTCCACCCAGATGTTTTGCACAGCTTAACGGTTCCAAGGAGGTTAGAGGATTTCTCAAACATGTATGAAGGAATCGAGGAAACACAATAACATTATAACGATGTAAAGCTAAAAACGTTGATTTTACATAATACTGCCCCCTTAACTCTTTTTTTTTTTTTTCCAAAAATGAAGTGTTTTTTAAAATCTTGTTGTTTCCATTAACGTTTTTTAATGAAATACCTCAAAATATGCGTAAGAAGACATTGATGGAGACATGCTAATGAAGACTCAAATATTCTTTTACAGCACTTCATAATCATTCTGAAGAAATATATTGGAAAGGCACAATCACACAACCATACTTTAAATTAAGCCGAAAGGATTTTACTTTGGAGTCTGTCGGGACGCAGTTGTTAAGAGACAACTTGTTACGAAACTGTAACAAACAATGGAAGTTTCACAGAAACCAGTGAAGGTGCATCTGATTTTTCTGTGCAGGCTTTAGTACAGGACTGACTACGAGCTAGATACCTGCAACCACACACAGACTAACAGATGCTTCACATACATATCAGGCGTGAACTTGTACTCGAGTGAGAAACTAAATATTTGTAGTCTCTCTGACTAAAGTCAAGCCTGAACTAACTCAAAACATTACTGTCGAGGTTCCAAAATGCTCTGCAGGGCAAACATGCTGGCTGTTCAGCCAGCTTTGCACTGTGTACTCTGGATCTGAAAGAGAAGAAAAATATATTAACATATTATGCATGGCGTAATACATAAAAAAGACCTGTTATTGTTTCTGTACAGTTTCTGTTGTGACGCAAACCAACCCATGATAAACTAAATGTTTGAAATAAAGCTTTAATAACTGTTATTTGTTTTAAAAAAGTCTTAAAGTTGCTCACAAGAAACAAACCTGGCTACTTTGGAATCATTTCAATAAATTATAAGAAATATGTATTGCGTTAGACATGTACTCAATATTAATGTTCCTATAACTTTACCAGAACCGCACAGAATTCTGGGAGAATTCTGTGCAACAGAAATGCTTTATCCACTAAAAAAGCAAAGTTGGTGGCTGACCTCAGAAAGGGCTGTCCAAATATTTAGATTTTCTGTTTTTGAATGTGTGCCTTTCAAAGATTGTACTTTATATTTTATTTATCTATTTCATAGGGACAAGTATAAACAATTTATGATACTAAGCAACCTGATAGTAGCTAATGCTGAAACAGCTAGATAAATGCGGGTAACCATGGCAACCGGTGAGTTTTCAAAGGCTGGCCTGGCTCTTTCTGCAGTCAAGTTGCAAGTGCATCTGCTGTCTTTCCACACAAATAATCTCTC
>CAEGAD010074768.1:0-22011 GCA_903067055.1 Poeciliopsis paucimaculata | reverse complement strand
TGGCTAACCGCCATTGCTAACTCCTTCTCCAGCCTCTCACCGCACCGTCACAACCACACAACACAATAGAACCCGATCGAACCCTTATACCAAGGACTTCTGTCAGCTAATGTGTCTCTCAGGTTTTGAAAAAGGGCCGACAGCTCAAAGAACGTGTAGTGTGCGCTGGGACTTACACTAAGGAAAAGAGGAAGGGAGGGTTCAGTGGAAGCACCGGACTTGAGCCTTTTTTCATTCAGTGTCATCAACAGAAAAAGAAAAAGGCCGGAAGAAACGATAAAGCCTATAATTGAAATGAAGTCGATAGTTTAAATTTATCGTTCGATTAATTGATTTATTGTTTATCGCGACAGGCCTAAAGACTCAACATATATACAGATTAAAGGTGTCAAATACATTTTCTAACCATAATGACAAATAAGAACTAATTTAGGAGTTTGTAATACTAAAAACTTAAATTTTTATTCATTTTTGATTTTTTTCTCTGCTTTCTAAGACCCTGGAGAAAGCCTTTAAAGCATCCATCAATAAGGTTGAAACTTTCACAGGTAAAATAGCTACTGAGCTGGCAAATCCTGCCAGCCACAAAACATGCTGGAACTGGAAATGTTGAGGTAAGATATGGAGAGGGTTTCTGCAGGTTTCAGCAAGTCAGCAAGTCAAATTTAAGACATTTTTAATTCCAGCTTGAATTCAAATTAAGACCAGAGAAACTACCCTTTCTGGCAGCAGCCGATTTTTTCCGGCTGCTGCCAGCCGGAAAAAATCTTCCTTTTTTCCGGCTGGCAGCAGAAATGAGCCAGTGGAAAACAGGAATGGAACTGGTGATAGATTTACACTTACCCATGATAGATGCATATTGCTAGCTAGTTAGCAAGATTATATTAGCAGGCAGTTGAAAGCAGCCTCAATCGCCTTGACGCGTTCTGTGATCCGTGGCAATTGAGGTCTGCATGTGATTTAAACTTTGGCCATGATAGAAAGTCTCGAGTAAGTAGAGTCGGCCTACCTGCGGATTTGGGGTCCTCCAGTCTCTTTCGAATCTGCGAGGTGAGGCTCTGAATGAGCGCGTAAACCTTGTCGCAGGTTTTAACTGGATTCTCTATGACCTTCATTGAGTTCACCAGGGATGGACTGCTGGTCGGGGCCAACTGGACCACAAAGGAAACACAGAAGGAGCCATCTGTTAGCAGAAATGAGGCAACGTTTTGAAAAAAAAACCTGTTGATACGCTTTGAGTTACCTTCTGAAAGTCGTCTTGAACGAACTCTTGGTCCTTCTGCATGATCTCATGAAGTCTGGCTTTCACCTTCTGCTGGCAGTCAGTCAGAGAGTCACTGTCGCTGTCCAGGAGTCCGTTCATGTTGGCGCTCTTCACCATCTGAACCAGGATGGGCGTCAGTTCGCCCTCCAGAGCCAGCAGGCCCTGGACACAAAAACCAACAGATGGAAACGAAGTCGGCGTCCGAGACGGAAACTACTGGAAAAATATGGACTGTGCTTAAAAGACAGAAAGGAAGGACAGAGACAGGTTTGTGACACACATTTACCTCCAGCGTTATAGGCAGGAAGTAAAGAAGTCTGGTCATGTGACCTTTCACACTAGATACATGAAATTGATATTGCTTAGACACATTATTATTTTTATTTTAAAATTTCAATTAGCTGCCAAAAGTCAAAACTATTATTTCAGAGCTCCCAGAAGTTAGAAAAAATGTCTGGCAACAATTATTGCCGGTGGGATTAGATGAGTTAAGTCAAGCATAAAGGCCTGAGCTTTTCACATTTCGATGTTACAAGTATTTTTAGCTGCAGATGATCAAGTGTTCACTAGAAGAATGCTGATATTGCATTTCAGGCAATAAAATGTTTGTCTTTTTGTAAAAATTAATTATTTGCTTAGTTTTGTTGTTTGTTGTATATTTAATAAAAAGAAAAAAGGCTGAAGTGAAAAATCTTCAGAATGTGGATTTTTTTATCCGACAAATCGATTAATCATCAGACTAAAACTAAAACAATCGTTAATTGTCGCACTAATTGTGCTATCGCAATCAGCAGAAATCATGACAGATGGATAATTTCTGCATATTTATATTTGGATACTCTTGTGTAACTCAGATTGAAGACACTAAAATCAATCAAGAGTTGTGTTCTTATTTATTTTAAATCATAAACTATGGTGAAAATGTTTCTCTGTGTGTCATTTAAAGCCCAACATCACATTCATGGCTATGCAACCCTTCCAACACCTCTGTATGTCCTAACTAAGCTTCACAAACAGAGCTTCATCTGTTGGTCAAGCCCACAGAGTTACCTTGGCAAACGCTGCAGCAGTCATCTGAACCCTGCCTTCATCAGAGGCATAAATCTTCAGGTCGTGGCGGTAAGTGCTGTGCAGACGCAACAAGCCGCAGCCAGGAAACCCCGCAAAGTCACCTGGAATATTGTGCACAAAGCAGACCACGCTCGTTACCCCGACTGGTTTAAAGCAGCAAACCTTATAGTGAAATTGTTCATTTTTTCAAATTTAATAAAAAATTTTTTAAAGGGAAGGCCCATTCAGCGGAGACGTCGGCAGACAAAGAGAAAACGATGATGTGTTGATTTCACCGTAAAATACAGAAGATTCCCCCAATAATCTGAAACATACAGAACCTGAGCAGGCAAAGTGTCACTTTCAGTCCAAATGCAGCGATCTTAAACCGCCTCATCTCGTCTCATGTAAATGCCGACTTGAGTCGTGAAGTTTGAGCGCCGTATAAAATGAATTGAAAGTGAATAAAAGCTGAGTAAACTTTCCGATCGGACGCACTCACCTGTTTGCGTGATCAGGCGTTTCACATTTTTCAGCAAACACAACTTTTCATGCTTAAAATAAACCAATTTATTCAGAGTGCCTTGACAAAAATGCAGTTATCTCAAAACTTTTTCCACATTCTGTCACTTTACAGCTACAAATGTTTAAGGATTTGTGGCGATCCATGTGGTAGACTAATGCAAGGAGTGTATTTCTGAAGAGGAAGGAAAATGATACATTTACTCAGATAATAAAATTAAAAATTAAAATCCATCTCCTAAAACACACCGCTGGGTGTGACAAGACAGCGCTTTATAAATCTGGTCTATATGGAAGAACAGTAAGAAGAAAGCCACTGCTGAAAGAAAGCCAACATAATTTCCATTTCACTGACTGGGGACAGGAGATGATCTGGTCAAATTAAAAAAGTAACCATTTTACATACACAATATCTCAACATCACAACAGGCAGATCACAAGGAACTCAGTCAATGCTCCGAGATCTCAATCAGACAGAGTCAAAGATATCAAGGTCAGAATCTCAAGATCCAAGTAAAAAAAATACCAGATCAAAGAAATCCGAGATCCAGGTCAGTGACGTCAAAGTGAAAATTCATAGATCAAAGTCAAGGATATCAAGGTCAAAGAGATCAAAGTCAAAATAACTAAATCAGTCAAATAGATCAAGGTCAAACAAATCAAAGGGCTCAAAGTCAAAATTATTTTTTTCAGTGGCCATAATCCTCTTCCTTAGAGTCTGTTGTTTAACGTAACGTGGAAGGTTTCAGAAGGCAAAGAGGCGGTAAAGAAGTGATTAAAAGCCAGCAATTTCAACTGTGAGATTTTACAAAAGCTGGTCAGACAACCAATTACCTGGAAAAAATATGCATCATTTTCCTTTCTCTTTACATACATGTCCCCGTAAAATGCAGTCAGATTAGGTGCTGTAACAGCAAGAATATGGAAAACTTCAAGGGGTATGAGTGCTTTTGTGAGGCACTGCATCTCTGCACGGTGCAAACGAATGCTGCAGATAAAATGTTTCATGCATTTTCCAGTTCTGTACAGCCCAGTAGCATAAAGATATTCCCTAGAAATATTGTGTTTTAATGCTGTATTTGAATTTAAAGCATGTTGGCGACTTGTCCTCTCCTTAGCTACAGTGCAGAATATAAACTAGGCCTCAATAAATGACAACAAAAAAAAAAATGAAGCTGTGTTGGGTGGTTTCAATAGCATGTTAACAATGATACAAACAATCCACAGCAATCTCAGTAGAAAAAACAAAAAGGAATTGTCAAGTTGCCAAGTGAGATTAACCAAAAATCACAATGAGGTGAGAAGGAATCAGATCATGTTAGAGACGGATGGACCGACGCACTTAAAGCTGCAGTATACAACTTTTCTTTTTTCTTACATATGTGTTGAAACCGTCTCCATGTTGTGACAGTACAGCACGAAACAGAGGATCTGTGTGAAAAAGCTCCTCTGCCTTCTCCCAGTACTAAATAGAAACAACCAATCAGAGCCAGTAAGAGGGTCTTAGCGCTGTCAATCACCCTCTGTGAACATGCTGCTAACAACTGCCCCATTTCTCTCTGCCATCTACAGCTTCTCCGTTTCAGCAGAGCACACTGTGAATGCTAAGGCTAGTTAGCATAGCCACAAATAGTTTAACGGTATTTTTCTGCCATGAGCAGTGCAGGATGATTGACAGCACTAAGACCCTCCCCCTGATTCTCATTGGTTGTTTTTTTGTTTTGTTTTTTTACTAGTAGTGGTGGATTTCTCCAGATGGCAATAGTAGCTGAAGTAGGAAGTGACGAAGGTTAATCTTTTCACAGATTATCCGTCTCATATCATACTGCTACGACATGGTGACAGCTTTAAAAAAAACATGTAAAAAAAAAAACTTTTTTTTTTTTTTTTTTTTTAAAATAAAAGTTACATACTGCAGCTTTAATGGGAGTGAGTGGCGGAGCGGTGACAGCCAGGAAACCCCTCGTCTTACCAAAGTCAACAGGGGACTCGCAGCCAGGGGACCGGCGATTACAGGCTAGTAGTGTACACATAGCAACGACAAGTAAGAAGAGAAGAGTAGAGTTAATTGACAACAAGTTGTGATGAATGAAAGAGGAATGACAACAGTGGCTGGGATGAAGTGTGTGACCTTTTCAGAGGAAGAAAAAAAAACAGGAAGCAACACAGGCAGTCTGTGCATCTACTTTTAGTTTTGTTTCAGGTTGTTTGAGCAGAACTCGTAGTTCTACATGCACTGATAATAAAGCATTAGGAAGGGAAGGTCAGTTAAAGACTCTTAAGAGGGATCAAGAGAAAAATCGCCATGCAAAGGAAAACCTTTCAAAACCCAACATTTCTTTTTCTTACCGCGACACACAGGTGCTGCTACAACCAGTTTGAAAAACCAGTTCGTCACAAGTATGTTTGCATCAGTGAGTAAACATGTACATCCACAAAAACAGGTCGGGGGAACGTTAATATCGATTTCTATGGTTGTACTCTGGAATGCTTTACAAGTGAGGTAGATTTAATGCTGTTAAATGCAATGTGTTTCTATGGTTGCTAAGAAACAAGTGGAGAATTAATAAAAAAAAATAAACTTAGGTGAATAAACTTGGCAACATCAAACAAATATGATCTTTACCTCAACAAAACAAAAACGTAAGAATAAGGCAAAGTATGAGGGCCATGCAGATTCAATTCAATTCAAAAATACTTTGGCCCCAAAAGAAAATTAAATATACGACTCCACGACCTGTCCTGGAAGCATGAGCCAGACGTATTTATGCGCTAAAATAAATATACGTCAGGAAGGACATTTTTATTTCTGTTTTTACTTTTGGTCATTGTAAATGATTTCAAGAGAACAACAAAAAGAGAAACAGTTTAATCGCAATTTGGTAGACTGATATTTTCTGAAAAGATGTTTAAAATTCAAGAAAATCAAGCGTGAGGAAGGATGGCGTAATACATTTGTGTTTCCAATAAACACATGGAAATTAGTCTAATACAGTTTGATAATATCGTTAGTTAATCTCATACAATATGTGATCGCTATAAAACGAAGGTATTTGTTTGGTTCCTGATGAGTCCACCAGAGGGCGCGTTACAGTCAATTTTCTACATAATTTTTTTCTCTCCTATTTTTCTTTATTTAACCAGGCTAAAACCCCTTGGTGATCAAGCTCTCAGTTGCAAATATAATCTTTGAACTAAATTATGACATTCACAAAGAGAACCATAATTTTCTATGAAAATAGGTCCTCTTATAACAAGAAGTATTTTAATTCATATAAATATATTACTAGTGTAGATGTACGTATCAAGAAAGATCCAGAAGTATTTCTTTCAGTGGGTCAACGTAGGGTCGGATGATTTGGACCAAAATTTTATCATCATATTATGATAACAATAAAAGTGACAATAAAAACTTAATACTCCTCCTTATTTTTAGGTAACTGCAAGACTGTGGCAGCATGACAGAGCAATTCAGATCAACAGTCGCACAAATAACTGATTTGTATCACTAAACTGCACCCATATTTTTAAATTGATATTTGTTGATACTTGCGTTGGAAAAAAATAAATAAAAAAAAATCAGTGGACAAAATAGTAAAACAAACAATCCTGACAGTGTGGACTGTTTTGGGAGGTTTTAGACATTAATTGACAATTATTGTGACAACAATAAATCAAAAGTTCTTAACATGATAAGAAATTTATCACGATAAATGATAAGCGATCCGATATGATAAACACCCAACCCTAACAGTAAGCAACAGATCGTGCAGAAACACGAGCTAATTTGCTTTGTTTTGGTGTCACGTTTTAAAGTGTCCCTATGGAACATTGCATTGTGCACTTAGTTCCACACAAAAACAATCTGCAAGTGATCTGACATCATAAATAAATAAATAACTTAATACCTACTTGTGTTATTTTGACAAACCTGATCAGTGGACACAAGCTGCAGAAGCATTTTATGGCAACCTTTGACCCTTTCTGAGCGCAAACAGTGTGTGTGTGTGTGTGTGTGTGCGTGGGCGTGTGTGTGTGTGCGTGTGTGTGTTTGTTACCTTGACCTCCAGGGTACATGCAGCGGAAGGCCCTGCCCAGCTCCTCGGCCTGAACCCGGCCAGCGGGCGTCAGCTCCCCACCCCACTTCAGCACCAGCAGCAGGGACGGGCCGTCTTTCTTACAGTCTGGAAGGAGCAGCAGCAAAAAACACAGAAAAACAAAAAATCCTTCACCTTCAACACTGATTGTTTGAAATACTTTGTTCAGCAAAGCATTTCTGTTGTACCTTATAATTAAAGTTGTGTCAAACTCAACGTTCCTGAGTACGTCACATTTCAACAAGCTGGGACAGATGCAGACAGAATGACAGATGATATTGTTATATCTGGCTCTGGAGTATCAAGATGTCTCCCACATGAGACTGCTAATAAATTATGATGACTGAACAATAGCTCTCATTTTGATCAGGTTACAACTTCATCTGCACAGTGATAAAGATAATACACTGTCTACAGGTGCTGGTTTTTAATCACAGCTTCCAGTTTGACTCCACTGGCTCTCCAGCCATAATGGATGCCGACCTAACGTCAAGCTTAAAGCGAGATCTACAGTAGCAGTCGAGTCTTGCAACGAATCTGAAAAGGCCTCTGACTAAAGATCGTTGCTCTATGAGCTTCTGGAATAATAGGACCTGTTTCTTTCCGTCTGCTTTGCTCCTCTTCACAAACACACGTGCTTTATGCCTGCTAATGTTTTTATGAAATCCGTTTATTTCTTGAGCACATTTTGCTCAAAGAATTAGCTGCAGTCGTGCGGAAAAGAAATAAACACATTTGAAGAAAGAACTTCCAAATATGGAGGGGAAAAAAAAAAACAAGAAAAAAACAAATTGACAAAGACAAAAAAAAATCTGATACCTTGTGTGATGTCATCAAACCCAGGATACATAGCATCCTGGGTTTGAGCGTAATGATAAGCACAACAAAAAGGCAAAACAATAAAAAAAAATAATAAAAAACACTGATCATACAATTTTGATTCATCTATATTAAATGTGATTTTGACATATTTAGAAAATAAGTTTGACTAGTAACTTCAATTTTGTATTACTTCTGATGTGGACAAAACTACTTCAGAGCTACTAAAAGAAAACAAGACTTCTCACTTTAACCTCGGAATTTTTTTTAGATTAAAGTCAAAATTCTGGGAAACAAATTTCATATTTTCTTTTTTTTTTCTCCAATGCCCCTGATCATCTTCTGTATAAAACATTTGCTTATGACCTTGTGATATTTCAGTTTTTCTTTTTTAATACATTTGCAAAATATTCATTATTTCTATTTTTTCTGTCAAGATGGGATGCTGAGTGTACATTCATGAGAAATAACACGGCTTTTTTTAATTTTAAGAAATGTCTGCAATGCTTTAGAACGAGTGAAAACTTTAAAGGGGTCTGAATACTTTCGGAAACCCAACTACAAACTAAAAGTGTTTGTTTATTTCTACCTTCTTCTTCGCTGGAGGCTTTAGGCTGGCCGTTTCGAAGGTAGGTCAGCTGGACCTTCCTGTTGATTCCAGAGAAATGGCCGTACCTGAAACAAACGTTAAAAACAGACAATAATAATAATAATAATAAAAATTTTAAAAAAGTTGGAGAAAGGTCAGAATGCATCTTGGTTTTACGAGCTCTGTTTAAATGTGCAACACTAAAACACACATCTGGGCTCCATTCCAGGTTTCTTACAACACAAGCTGAAAACGATAAAAAGCCTTCAGGTCTGACACGTGTAATACACAAGGCTAATGCCAGTATTACCAGCTGGTCTGATGAGAGCTCGGTTACTCATTAGGTCCTTCACAGTTAAACATTTGTAGCCAAGTAGTTCCAGCTGAACTCCAGACATGGCCTTAGTGAGAAACATTAGGTTGAGCTCTTATTAAGGATCTAGTACATTCTGCTGACTAGTGACTGCTTGGTATTTGCCGACAGGTCAGGCAGGTCGGCAGAAAGCAATTTCATTCTCAAAGCTGAGGCAGAGAAAAAAAAGGGTGTAGATTACAAGGATGATATAGATAAGCTGACTTAGATGTGCACCACAATGTAAGTAAGGGGCCTTTGTTTAAAAGAAATCTAATTTGATTTGTGCTTGAGGAGCTCAAAAAAGAGAAAAACAACAGATATGTCTTGGTGGCAAAATGCAGATGTTTTTAAATGGGGTGTCCCAAATGCAACTTTTTCATTCCCGATACGATACAGATATCGCATCTGTACATATTGGCCAATTCCGATATTTACCCGATACGATACCACAAATCGAACATACTTTTATTACTTATTCTGGACTGTTGAAAAAGGCTTCATCAAGTGATTATGGGGTGGATTAAATGCTGGGGCGGAGTGTTTATATCGAAGATTTTAGATGCAGGCCGATATTATTAGATGCTCCACTTTTCATTTTTATATTAAAAGATACAAATAACGCCATTCCATTTTTAAATAAGAAACACATTTTATTTTAAAAAATGGATAAACGGCATTCATTAAAGGAATGCCGTTTATGCAATAAAAATATTTCGATCATGAACATGTGACAGGCTCAACCCTTTCTGCTCAACTTAACACAGCGTAGCGCAGATTAGGTGATTATTTTTTGCCTTAAATGCAAAATGTGTACATTTTTTGTACAGTTTTGGCTGAATCACCGCTCTGAGTGTGTTGTGCTTTCAGCAAATGACCTACCCTCCAGTTAACAACTAATCAATTACTAAATTAGTTGATTATTTTAATCAATTAATCACAATTAACCTGGTTAATTGTTTCACCCCTGGTTTTTATATATCTTAGAAGTTATTATGAACATATTCACTTTATGCTACTGGCCTACAGTTGAGCAGTCAACTCCAAATTTAAAAGCACTTGTTGAGCCCAGAAGAAGACCAGCAATGGAGCACCAACACCAGAACACCAGAACGAAGGCAGGAGTAAGAAGACATTAGGAGACTTACAGTCCGGCTGATGTGTGGTGAGGACAGCATGCACATTAAGGGGTAAAACACACTGATCTACACACGCAGGAACACAGTGAAATCATCATTTGACTGTGTATGAGTCAATTATTAAAGCCTGAACTAAATTAAGTTTAGAGAAAGTGTACAAAACATTAGGAATGTTTGATATATTTTACCTTAACACTGTATTCTACTCACAACTGTATAAACTTAAAAATGTATTTTTATTAGTGGAATCTGAAAAATTCCAGCTTTTGTTCTGGTGAAGAAGCTTTTGAAATTCTCCTAATAGTTTGTACACTATGTTGACTAAAACCGCATCCTTTAAAGTGAAGGAGGGAGAGTGTGCGTACTGATTCACATTCAAGCTGGATTCCCTTGTGCAGAAAGAGAAGGACGGATGGGAAGACCGGAGAGATAGAGGAAGGGGGGAGGAGAAGAACAACAACAAGAAAAAAAACAGACAGTTAAAGTCAAGATGAGAGGATCTTGATTTTATGGTAAACAAGTGTTTGGTAGCAAGCATGAAAAAGATGAATGGGCCCTGCTGAGGTGTTGAAAGGCGATCTGCGGAGGTTGAGGAGCCCGCTAATGAAAGCTGTCCCCGGAAAAACCGCAGAGCGATGATGGACGGTCGGTGTGTGTGTGTGTGTGTGTGGGCGTGCGCGTGTGTATGTGTTTAGCTGAGGGCTCGTGTCACAAGTGAAAATGTCACACTCACATTTCCAACACCGTCTTGAGTTGCTCCAGTTTGGATTTCTTCTCCTCGATCTCACAGTCGTTGTGCTGACCGAGTTCGACCAGCAGCAGGCGGGCGATGTCCAACACTTCCTGGAATCACAGCGGCCTTTATCCGTGACTGACAACGGATCATCCGATTTCCCTGCCCATGAGCAAAACATTTCCACTGCGCTGGACCCGACTACAATTAGATCGCAGGAGCTCATGAGACGGTTCAGCAACATAAATGGCGCCAATGAGAAAGGGTGCAGGGGGGCCATGGCCCCTCTTTGAAAAATGAAAATCATATTCAATTAAAAGGGAATTGGAACTCAATAAATAAATAATAATATATATAAGATTTTTTTACTTTTTAAATGGTGCCACCCCCAAGTTTTACTAGCCTGGTCTGGCCACCCCTATTACATTTTTTGTATATACTGTTAGTGAAGAAACATTTTTCCTGTTCAAAGGTGGGAAGAATGTGTAAATTTGAAAACCTGGATACTTTAGTAAAATCTTCAATTCTTCAGTCTAAAATATGGCAAGCAGTAACTATCACCGAACATAAATTCATAATTTTTACTAAATATGTTTCTTGAAAACACACAAACGCAAACTCTTACCCAAATAAAATACCATTTTGGAGTTTCGTTCATTTATTTCAATCGTTCTTTCTGCAGAGTGGAATGATTAAACATGTGACTTCAATAGTTTTTAAAAACAACTGCATGCAAATCTTTGCATTTACGTTGGAGTTTTACAAGCTCAAAATACATGCAGAAACTCTCAACGGGACTTTAAACAAACATACTATTAAAAAAAAATATTTAAATTGAGACTGAGAAAAATTTTGCTACCAATCACAAGCTATCAATTTCACAGAAACTGATTAAACTAGGATAAAATTCAGATGTCCTAGTGGAAGCTTCTTAATGTTTCAATAGTCTGGGTCATTAATAGAGATAGTTTAAATGACCTCTATTATTTTTGCCATGAAAAGAGTCAAACCAAGTCAGAATTATTACAGAAACTTTTGGACGACCAATTTCAGTGAGAATTTTCACTCCACATTTGTAATTCTGACCCCCTGACCTGTGGGGGGGGAAACGATTTACAAAATAAATTATGTTTAAGTTTAATTCATCCATCCTGGAAAAATATTTATCATTAAAGGATCTCAATAATTTTGTGATGAGTGTATGTAAAGTTGTAACTGGAAAAGTAGCAGCATATGAGAAGAAGGGAACATACACTGTCAAAAAACATTTACATTTAAAAATTATTGATATGCAACGTGTCAATAAAAAACAAAAAGAGAATTACTCACCTGCAGCTGTTTTGGCTTTTTTAACTTTAACTTGCCTGTCTTGTATCCTCCATACTTCTTAAACAACTCAAAGAAGCTGTTTATACAAAACACAAATACATATATTGTATTCATGAACACAGGAACATGCCCTGCATGAATCTGCATTCTGCACCGATTTCAATTTAATAAAACACTTAAAATGCAAGTTCGAGGCAGGAATTGAAAGAGTCCACAAAAACTTGAGAAAACAAGACAATATCCAAGTTGCTTATCAGATTGATAAGCAACTTAATGTTAGCTTCATCCTTGAGTCCACATCTCAGTATAAACTCATGCAGTAATTTGTGTGATTACCGTAATAACAGAGCAAAGTCTCACAGAGACATTTATCAACAAACTAATTATAGAGGCCAACTATTAGATAGGAGAAAACGCAGAGACCTTCAGATGGAAAGAAAGCGACTTACAGAGGATGACGGACTTCCATTTTCATCTTCTGCTTTGGGGTCCGATCTCCATGACGAATGATGGCGATGACACAGCGCAGCTCCATCCTTTTTAAAAGAAATATTAAGATGGAGGAGGACAAGAATTAATGTAAAAATAATCTTGATATATATATATATATATATATATATATATCCAGCTCTACAAACCCATAAGCAAACTGCCACGCCTTTCTAAAGTGTTCACACTTCTTGAAGTTTTTTATATTTTATCATTTTGCAACTAATTTAGTCAGATTTTATGCAACAAAGAACAAAATGGCCTAAAACAAAGTAAAAACTGGACATTGTGGCAGCCATCTGTATTCACCTGTAATAAATAAAATAAAATAAAATGCCTACGTAATTTAAAGTTGACAGTTTACTAGATAGATTCACTATGTTTTGTACAGATTAAATTATATAAATGACTGTCAAAGGCAGCTGGAACGTCTTCCCCGTGTTACATCACACATACATGGTTCCTGAGGTTGTCGGGACGATGGGAATATCTTCAGCCTCCATGGGGATGGACCAGGGGATGTGCAGCTGGGGGGCTAACTCTCTCATCACCATGTTCCTGGTGAAGAGGTCAGCGTCTGATTTATTCATGTAGCTCATTCAAAACACAACAGCTGACCAGAGCTTCAAAATTACAACAACAGTCATAAAAATAGAAAATAATTTTTTTTTGTAAAAATGGGGCAAATAGATTAGATTCCATGAGAACATTTAATGTCGTTTCTATGAGACTGTTGAAGTTATGTATGATGCTCCAAAGGTTGAAGTTAATTACTTAATTTCTTACTGCCACAAACTTAAATGCAACTGTAATAACAATAAATAAATAAATAAAAACAAGAGTAAAGAATTCTAAAGATTATTATTTACACTATTTAGTGTGCAACTACAATTACATACACATATCTATGGATGTGTGTGTATATATATATATATATTTTTTTGTTGTCGTTTTTGAGCGTATGTGCATGTGTTTTGTAAATGTATATTTTTGTATGTAAATATATGTTCATATACACATGTGTGTATTTTGCACCTATATTGATATTTTCATATTTAATTTTCTAGTTTAGCTTGCATGGTGTTTGCAGTCAATGGACTAGCTCCAGCGCTGTGGACATGCATGAAATTTCCGTAGACAATAACATGCCAGGTCTACATTTGTAAATCTGATTATGATTAAATCAGTGAATCATCAGCTATGAACCTCACCGCACGTCACTGGGTGTTTTTATCCACACTGTACTGTTTTTATTATTTTATGCTGTTTTTCATTTCTGTTACTCTTTAGTTCTGTTCACTTTCTGTCATAATAACTTAAATATCCCACTTGTGCGGCTAATAAATCATTATTTTATTTGATCTCATCTTACAAAGAGTCATTATTGAGCGCAGCACCGCCTACCCCAGGACTTTGGCACAGTCGTCGTAGTACTTCATGGAGTTTTTCACAAAGCTGAAGCCGTTCACGTCACAGACGTACGAATGGCCGTTGGCTCGCAGCAGATCGAATCCACACACTGTTTGCTTTGAAAATAAACACATCTATACATTAACTTTTTATTTCATAAATATGTCTGTATTGTAACTGACTGGCATGTTGAATGAAAAGGCATAGTGAAACAACAACAACAACAACTTTATACAGAACACCTGGTACGGCTTTTGTGTAAATGTGAGATGTGTTTGAAATCTCCTTGTAAAAATTAAAGCATATTCTTTTCGGTATACAATGTATACAAAGCAAATTTGTTTCAAAGTGTTCAACAAAGTTTACCAAATCAGTTCAATAGCTTCCTGGAACATTACAGGGTTTCACCTACAAATTCAGATTCGTTGCTGCTCATAAATAACTTTACAGGAAGTTCTGAGTTAATTTAAAGAAAAAAAAAAAGGAAGTGCTGAATAATTTCCAGGTACCTTGAAGGCAAGGCAGACCTTGCGAGCCACCAGTTTCTCCATGGCGGTCAGCATGACAGGGTAGCGGATCTCCTTGCCCTCGCTGTCTCGCTCCACCTTACCGTCCAGGGCTGGAGACTTCCTGGCCTCAGCGTGGGCGTAATCTGGGCCCACCGTGTAAACCTGACACCATCGGGTGAAGCATGCAGGAAAATGACTTAAAATGTCTAAAACTCTCCCACCTCATAATTTTAAAACATATGTTACAAGCTTATTGAGTATGGAGCTAAATGAGCACCAAACATTTTTTTGAGCTGCCTCACTTGTGTTGTGAAGCACTATATATTATTATAGCATAGGATACTGGTGATGTTATAAAGATATTTCTAAGTTCCCACATTTCCCGAATGCAGCAGGGGAATGTTTTGTCCAGCTAATGTATGGCGCTTTAAGTCGTGTCATCTGAAGCCCCGCCCCCAAACCTGGCATGGCCCAAAGTTTGAAACTGGAAAAAAAAAAAAAATGATCTGAAATTTTAAAATGAACTTTGAATTTGGAAAAAAGTTAGATTGGTTTTGAATCTTTTTTTTTTTATTATTGTAGTTTTAAAGTTATTTTTTAGTTTCAGTAAAAAAATTTAAAAAAATTATAATTTTTTTTCAGTTGAAAACTTTCTTTCAGTTTATAATAATTTATTTTCAGATTCAAAATATTTTCTTTAGTAAGATTTATGGACCTAATTTAGCTCTGCCCTTCACATCAATATCTACAGGCAGGTTAGCGTCCACACAGTACCTTCACATCGGTGCCATCAGTCGGCATGAACTCCTCGTAGATGTACGATCCAGTTTTTCGCACGTTGCTTTCTGGGGAGTAGACACTGCTGCGACTTCCAATCTAAAATAAAAATATAGCGATAAACATAGGCCATACAAAAATAGAAAACTTCAAATGGTGTTTTATAGATCAACCAATAATACATTGATTGATAGCTACCTAACCAAGGAAGCTAATTAAAAGAAAGCACAACTAACATCAACGGCCTTTTGTGGAGCATCGATTCCAACTTCTATAGAGAAGTCTGGTGGGATGCATATTAATACTCATTATTGCTGACTTAAAAATAAAATCAAAATTTTTTTATACCAAATTTTATTTCCGACTTTAATTGAATTATTTTTCCTCCTAATTTTTTGTCGAAAAGAAAAACCTTTACAAATGACAACTATTTTTTAAACTGGCTTTTATTTCTACAATCTCTTCTGTCAGTTGACCTGAAATCAAAGTTGAAATAAATAGCAGCTGTAATATCGCTCTGAAAACCCCAGAAGTATATTGGTAAGAGACAACCTCCCCAACCCCCATTTTCCAAAATTTAAATCTTAAAACAGAGAGTGAAATTAATGGATAAGGCTGACAGCAGCTACCTTTCTGAAGAGCCTCTGGCTGCCTCCCCCAGCAGACGTTGGGTAGTAGATGTAGACGTTGTGGTCCTCTGCACACACAGGCTTCTCCACAAAGGGCTTAGGGAACACCTCCCCGTTCACCTCCACATGGTCCTCCCCCTCCACCAGGTTGCACTCTGCACAAAGCGAGCTGTCGTGCTTAAAGGCGGTTCAACAGGAAGTCTTTACCAGTGAACGCATGAAGAAACAATCAAAACAGCAAATAATAACATGATAAAATGTGTGAACTGATTTCTCTATATTTAGTTACAAACTGACTATTACATGATGAACTCTTAGTAACCAAGCAAATCTAAAAATATCAACTTTAATCAAAGGGGGCGGCATTGTGTATAGTGTCATTTTATAGAACAATCAAGCAACTATGTCACCTTCAGTTGTTATAAAAATGCTGTCAATGACTTTAAAGAAATTTGACTTTGTAATTTAGCGCCTTAAAATTGGGCCTCTGTCTCTTTAAGAAACTCCTGTTCTTTCTGAAACTCCGCCTACAGGAAGTCGTCACAACATGGCTCCTCTATTAACCCTTTAACAACGTTTTTACCAGCGTTTCACTAAGAAGAAGCTCGTTGATGAGCTCAAGTTCCACCAGGTGCTTACTAATTGCTGCTGGCTAGTCTGAAGGAGCTGAGTGTGGGAGTTGAAGGAGAGAGCTGTTCTGTGAAGTGGAAACTTGGAAACTGCAGCTCAGAGGAGGAAATAGGTCCACCCACGCGTTTTGCATACCTGAATGGTTGCCATGGAGATTAAAAGATTTCTCAAACAAGGATGAAAGAGTCGAGGCAAAGCTCCAGGTATGGTTTTGATGAGGGAATAACATCATAACATGAAGTTAAACTTAAAAAAGCTGATTTTACATAATACTGCCTCTTTAAAGAAGATCTTTCTGTAGATTTTCAGGCACAAACTCATTTATTTCTAAATAAAAAATGTGTATTTAGAACCTTTCCTGCTAATCTGCATAAACAATCTGCATCATTTCACTAAAAGGAATTATTAGTATTTTTAAAAGACGACGATGTTCTCACCTTCAGGATTGTCAGGGTCTCTGTTTAACACGCCATAGCGAGGCAGGTCGATGCCCTCTTCCTGAAGGATCCGATACACTTCCCTCCTAATATCGGTAATAATATCGCAGACAACCACAATACAGTGAATTTGTGCAACATTCATAGTGATCCTTTGTGTTACCAAAAGCAGGAAGTTAAAGAGAATAAAGAGAAAGCCTGTAAAAACAGCAATTATGCCATTTTCTCAAGAACAGCTCATTACTAAGGCTGGGAAAAGATTTCCAAACTACAAGCCAGAATTGGACAAGAAAAGAACATCAAAAAAACTCCCTTTTTATTTTACCAAAAACTGCAAATTAGAAAAAAAAATGTAATCTCCAAATTTAACAGGCAGAGGAAATAACTTCTTGTTAAGCTTTACTGACATCAAAACTTTAGACATTAAAACATTCAAAAAGAGGCATTAAGTCAAGGGTTTAGACAAATTTTGCAAATAATTTGAATTTTAACGCGACTGATTTGACAGATTTTTGTGATATAATTTATGAAATTTGTCTTGTTTTCCCCTTTTGTTTTTGAAAAAAAAAACCTGCTATATACCTGTCGTTGCTATAATCAAAGTCCCATCACACGTGTATTGAAAGTTTATTTTTTCTCGTTTTTGAGCCTCTCTCACCTGTCTTGAATGAAATACTGCATGTTGAGGTCATTGATGAGCATTGGATTCCTGAGCTTAGCGTATTCCACGGCTTTGTCAAGAGGAAAACCTGGAAACCAAAAGAATACGTCACATTTTAGATCAGCTTGAATTGACGTAACAAGGATATGCTGAAGAAAAAAAACAGCATTTCTTTTTCTTTTTTCTAGAGAGCAGCTTGACTCAAACTGCTTTTTTTTTTGCATTCGAGTCCTCAAGAAGTTTTGGATAAACATCGTCTTCTCTCTTTCCTGGAAAAACTGCATCTACAAACGATTGTGTTCCCTTATCTCCGTCAGCTAATGTTTTTAAAAATAGAATGGAAAAACATTGCATGTGACAAACTGACTGCAACATGAGTTATAGACTGTTCCTGTCGCCTGGGAATTATGCAGACTTGAAACTCTTAAGATAAACTCATTTATCAAAATGCAGAGATCGCCATAAAAAGTATGGAAATAAAAATAGGATGAAACTGGAAACTGGATTAGTGTCAGGGAGATGTTTGAAATAAAGTCAGAGGAAGCACAAAAACCGCATATAGTTATTTAAACACCAACGTTTTCACTCAGCTGACTAATGGAAATGCAGAATTTACCTTTGGAGTGGAAGGAGATGAGGCAGTCGCAGAGCGGCCATTTCTCCACAGGTTCCTCCAGGATCACCTCCTCAGGGAAGATGACGACATCGATGTAGTCAAATTTACAGAGTCTCTCCAGGATCTGAGTCATGGGCTTCGATTTAGACTTCTTCATCATGGCACATATGCCCACAACGATCTGTCGCTCTGACGGCTGGTGGAAGGGACAAGGGGAGGCGATGCAAACAGGAAGTGTTACTTATACATGGCTGTCGAACATTTTTCAACTGGATAGCAACTTTGTTTAAGATACTGTGTATAACAGTAATAAATATGCATTTAAAAATAATACTTTTAAACTGTTTGTGAAATTGGAAAATCTATTTTATGTTCATTAACCTAGAACAAACGCAGCTTTTTATAAGTGGGTTAATGGCCGTCAAAACCATGCATGCAACTATCTTTTAGAAGGCAATTAATTAAAGAAAAGTGAGAAACTTTGTTTGTGGATTATGTTACTTTTATTTAATCTGAGAGTTTGCTAAGGCTTATTACGAGATGTCAGTTACTGGCACACATGAGACCTCTAACATGATTTACATTTTTTTTTTTTTTTAGTTTTTTTAAAAAGCTGACAATAAAGAGAACTGAATCTAAATGTTGCATCTCTACATAGCCTCCCTTTGCATCAAAATGGTTCTTTTTTTCAGTGATGTCAGAAAAAGGCCGTCACAAATACAGTCTTGTGGTGTGTTCATTTTATTTATAATTTTTCTTCATTGCATGAACAGACTTAATACTGACTGTAGCACAATCTCTCCTTTTATTTCACAGTGTTGCTAATAAATGTATCCAATCTGAATGTTGCTGCTGCAACTGTGGCGAATGGAACTGCAGTGGAGGAACGGAGAGGAGCCAGATGATACAAGAGAGACTCGACAAGATGGCAGCTGTCACTGCTTCATACTGTACACAACAGCCTGTTAATTATGGTGAAAAGTCTGGTAGTGTGTGGAGCCGCCACGGCAAACCCCTAAGTGGAGTGTGTCACAAGATCTGACATTTTTCTGAAGCCAAACCATCGAGGAAATTATCTATTTTGCGACTTTCCCCAAGATGAACAAACTCCTCTGTCTCACAGCTCATGGAAGATGGAGATTAGGTTGTCAGCCGTTGTTCTTCTAGTAGGCCTGAAAATGTCACCATTCTAACCGTAACTGATCCAACCTTTTTATTAGTGCCGTTTGTTGTTGATTCAGCTACTCTGGGTCATAAAGTCATTATGCTGAAAGAAAATTTGCCGTTTATGAGTAACTGTGTAAAATTCCCATCTACTACTCAGATCCCAACCCAGATTTTAGATCTTGTCCCAATTCTTTATCTATTCCCCTGTTTGAATGTTACTCTTCTTCTACTGATTTTTAAAGACTTTATTGCTTTATTTGATATGTATGATTTTGGTCATGGCACTCATCAAAATGTAATGTTTGTTCAGTAGTTGACTGTATAGGGTTCTTTTTTTATTTAACTTAGTAATTTTGTGTTATTATTACGTAAAGCACCTTGCTGCTGAAATGTGCTACAGGAATAAACTTGATTGATTCCTTTTGCCAGGATATGACTGGTTCTTTTTCAAAACCCCAGGAAGCAACATGATGTCATTCATTTCTTTCACTTACCGATTCACTTTCATACACCTCCATGTCGTCCTGACGAAGCATCTCGTTCTTCATGCCAGCCTCCATTTGGCCCATGTCTTGCTCATCCTCTTCACAGCCAATCACAAATAGGGGCACGTCTCGACAAATCCGCCCCCGTTCTTCAACTGGTCCGGGTCCGTTGCAGGGCTCGGACATCACAAACCCGGGTGAAACATGACTCCTTCAGGAGAACTCTCCCTCACCAAGGGGTTCAGTTGACGATGCTAGCGTTGACGGCGGCTGGTTGACCGATACCGGAGAGATCTGCTGACGAAACAAAAAGGGATTCTCCAGCCTCTTCTGAGGCCGCTGATGATGGTGGACTCAACACAACACAGGCCAAGGTAGATGGAGTGTAAAGCGAGAGCTGTTGAGGTAGATGGAAGGGAATTTCAGCCTAGAAACTCCGTGGCCCATGTGTCAACATTTGTTCACCATATAATCTTGTGCTGTAGGAGAAAAAGATAAAAAATAAAGAAAAACCTGTTAAGAAACTTGGTCAACACAGTTCAGCTAAGCAAATAGCTTAGGAACCACTGTGTTGATACATGTTTTATTTGGAAAATGAATACCAATGGCGTAAGACCAGCAGAACAAAATAAACCCAGTTTCTCCAAAAATAAGGTCAGAAAACTACTGGTGTCTAGAAAATGTTTACTCCAATTAATCAAAATTCTGACTAGAATGAAACCCAATTGTCTTAACAGCTAAATTACCTTCAAGAACTTATGGCATACAAACTCTTCTCTTCTAAGGAGCGGTATGCCATGGTGAAGTTGGGCACGCTACGTTAAGATTTGACGTATTTACGACGGTGTAAACACTGTATTTACGACGGTGTTTCCACCGCCGGTTGGACTTTCACTAGGCAGCCGGGGATTAAACCTAAATGGGGGTTTACAACGGTCAAGAGAAAGGGGTGGCTGGGCTTTACCACATGTAGAGGACTATTATAGAGCAGCGCAGATGAGAGTGTTAGTTGGTTGGTGTGAAGCTAAATGGAAAGAGATAGACCTGTCTTACAGTGACATACCTCTACAATCCTGGCACGGAGATTATTTCCTTATTAAAAAACATGTAGATTCTGACCTAATTCCCTTATGGCTAAAAGTACCGCTGGACATGTGGCATAAAATATTAAAGCAATTAAAGATTAAAAGAAGTGCTCAAATTTTAAGATGGCCTGCTTATGATAGAGATTTTTTTCCTGCAAGAATGGATAAGAGATTTACACAGCGGTCACAAAAAGGCATAACAAGTTACTGAAAGATTACAAGAAATAGTGAATTTAAAAGTTTTAAACAACTTCAAGAAAACTATGACATGGAGAAAATTTTAGATATCTTCATCTAAGACATCACTACAATAAAAGTATAAAACTTTTGGAGGAGGACGAGACAAGTATGCTTAAAATCCTATTAGATTCAAGCAACAGAAGACCTCCTAAAAAAACAATGTCCAAACTATACTCATGTCTGCAAAAGGAGAGGAAATGTAATAGAACATATCTTGAGGTTAAAAAGAAGCCAAAAATAATAATAACAGATGATGTTTGGTTAAATATATGTAATTCTGAGATTCACACGTCAAGTTCAGGCCTGTGGAAGGAATTTTCCTGGAAATGCATGGTGCGTTTTTCTGTTACACCTAACATTAAAAGTAAACATTGTAACGATGCTGAAAAGGCAAAATGCTGGAGGAACTGTGGGAATGTGTCTGCAGGACATTTTTATGTTTTCTGGGAATGTATTAAGATCATTCCGTTGCACAGTTGATTGCCACCAAATGTATTTATTTTTGCAAATGTGAGCAGGGGAGTGGTTGACTTCTGATGACCCCTGGAGAACATTTTTATTAATATCTTTAAGATGATAGCGGCACAAACGAAAAAATTTTCTGCACAAACGTAGCACAAACGTTTGACACCCATTTCATCTGATTTGAAGAAGGTGGGGGGGCTGGTTGACCTTTGATGACCTCTACAAACATTTCTTTATATCTTTAAAATGATAGCGGCACAAACGAAAAAATTTTCTGCACAAACCAGCACAAACGTAGCACAAACGTTTGTCACCAATTTCATCTGATTTGACGAAGGTGGGGGGGCTGGTTGACCTTTTGACCTTTAACCTTTCGTTAATATCTTCAAAGCCAAAGCAGCACAAACGAAAATTTTTGCTGCACAAACCAGCACAAACGTAGTCGAATTAATTGACACCCATTTCATCTGATTTGAAGAAGGTGGGGGGGCTGGTTGACCTTTAATGACCTCTACAA
>CAEGAD010074765.1:0-13482 GCA_903067055.1 Poeciliopsis paucimaculata | reverse complement strand
CTGTCAGGCTGTTTGCCCTGTTTTCTGTCTGTCAGGCTGTTTGCCCTGTTTTCTGCCTGTCAGGCTGTTTGCCCTGTTTTCTGTCTGTCAGGCTGTTTGCCCTGTTTTCTGCCTGTCAGGCTGTTTGCCCTGTTTTCTGTCTGTCAGGCTGTTTGCCCTGCTCGCTGTCTGTCAGGTGAACCTCCTGCAGACTCCTTCTTCTCCTACTTTAACACGTTTCTTCTTCATGGCCTTTCAGGAGGACAGCGAGCGTTATTCTCGTCTCTCTCGGAGACACACCTCGGTCTGTATCTCTTCTTCTTCTCTTTCTTTTTCTGTGTTTGCTCTCAGCTGCAGTGATCCTGTAACTGTTTGTCTGTAGATCTCTGATGATGAGGAGAGAATGTCTGTGGGCAGCCGGGGCAGCTACCGGGTGAGTGGACCAGAATTCAGCCCGGCTCCTCAGGATGAACAGACCTGAGAGAAGGAACTGGTCTAGATTAGTCAGAACCGGTCTGAACTAGTTTTTCCTTGCCCTGTTTTATTAGTGGCAAGAACTGAACCAGTTTAAAACTATTTGAACCAGTCTGAACCGACATCACCCTGTAGCTCTGATAATTCTCATCTTTCCTCTTCATTAACACATGCTTCATTTCTTTCCTTTTCCTTGCTTCCTTTCCTTGTCTCCTTTCCTTCCTCCCTCCCAGCCCTCGGACTACGGCGGCCTCCTGGCCTCCAGCTCTCGGGCCTCCTCCAGGGCCAGCTCGGCCCGGGCCAGCCCTGTGGTGAGAGAGTTAACGCCCTCTGGCTCCCTCTGTTGGCTCTCCGGGGAGCTGCAGCCGATGAATTGATTGATTGGTCGGTTACTGATCAGGTTCTGTGTCTGCAGGTGGAGGAGAGGACGGACCGGGAGTTCACTGACAAGGTGAGGTCACTGACCCTGGCTGGTCAGACAGGATAGAGGCGGTCCTCAGTGTCTCTCTCTCGCTCTCCCTCAGGGCTCCAGGACAGCGTCCACGCTGTCCGCCGCCACGCTGGCCTCGCTGGGTGGAGCCTCGTCACGCAGAGGAAGCTGTGACACGTCCTTCTCCGTGGAAACCGAGGCCTCAATCAGAGAGATGAAGGTTCTCCAGCTGTCAGCCTGTCCACAGATCCGGACACCTCCAACCGGTCCGGTCCGGTCAGAACCAACAGGACTGATCATGTGACCCGTGCCTGTGCAGGACTCGCTGGTGGAGGCGGAGGAGAAGTACCGCAAGGCCATGGTGTCCAACGCTCAGCTGCACAACGACAAGACGGCGCTGATGTTCCAGGTGGAGAACCTGATGGAGGAGCTGAGCGACGCGGAGGAGCTGCTGTGGGAGGCCCGGCGCCGCTGGGACGACGCCACCAAGGTGAGGAAGATGATGATGATGATGATGATGATGATGAAGACGTTGTTAGATCTTGGTCTGATGTCTCTCCAGGAGCTGGAGCGTGAGCGCCAGGCCCACAGCGTCCTGAAGGTCCAGTTCAAGCAAACAGAGGAAACCCTGAGGCAAACCAACGAGCTGCTGACGGTGAGCACTGGAGTGGCCTAGTCAAAGCCCTGACCTGCAGTCTGACCTTCACCAGGTCGTTCCTGCTGGAGAATCCTCCATTGTTTCTGAATGAAATCAGTTCTGTAGAGAAGAAAGGGTCAAAGGTCATCCACAGTGACTCCACCGAGGCGTGACACTTTCTCCATCCTGCTGTATTAACTTAACACACATCGTCTTGTTCCATCTAACTAACTCTTCCTGTTTCCTCCTGCTCTTCCTCCTGCTCTCTGCTGCCCTCTGGTGGACAGGAAGTGTCTGATCTGCGTCAGAAGAGCAGCAGCTACCGGCAGGAGATCTCTGACCTGCAGGAAGCTCTGCAGTGGAAGGAGAAGAAGATCGCGGTAGGACACTGCTACTGTTCCCAGAGGCAGAGGAACCAGAACCAGAACCAGAACCAGTCCTCTGGTCCTGCTCTGAACCTACAGGACTTAAGATACATCCAGAGTGATGCCTCTCTCTGCTACCATCTGTGCAGAGCCGCCATGATTGGCTGAGTTAAATCAGTGTGTTTGGAGCAGTCTTTTCCTGACAGCAACAGAACAGAACCAAGGAAGGTTGTTTGGTTGTTTCTGCCTCTGAGAAACGTCTCCAAGCTGTTTCCTTCTTTGCTTCCTGTTTCCTAACCTTGTTTCCTCTCTAACCTCCTTCACTACCTCCTTCCTGCGTCAGGCGTTAGAGCGCCACAGAGAAATCTCAGACATCGTTCGGATCGAACGCGACCGGCTCACAGATGAGGTGGTTCAACTGCGAGACTCACTGAAGGTATCAGAAAAACCCAACTTTGACCCTGCAGAGACACCCTGTGATGAAGATCCTCAGGTTTTCTTTCAGGACCATTGTTCAGTCTGTGTGCTAAAGGTTCCTCTTCTACAGGAACAACCGCCTGGGGGTTGTAGCGGGTTCTGAGACAGGCCTTACTGTGGAACCTTGCTGCCTTTAGCAAATCCATTGTTAGCCTGCTATACGCCTAGAGTTCATCTTCTGGATGATGAAAAGCTTTTAAAAAGTTAAACAACCAATAACAGAGCTCTAAAATTGCTCAATAAAAACTTAGCATTAAGGTTCTGGAGTGGTCCAGGGAGAGTCCACATCTGAATCAGTTCAGTGTCGAACACGAGTTCACTGCAGACTAATGTAGAGATTCCCTGAACTCAAAGGTTCCACCACAGGAACCCTTTAGAGGAGAAAGACCCCATTTACTCTGGCACACTGCAGTCCATGAAAATACACCAGTTGGACTCAGTTTGGATGTCTGACGTCTTGCATCCGATCCTCAGATGTCAGTGGTCTTTCAACAGCTGGATGGATCCTTGCTCACTCATAAAGTGGAAATACTTCTTGGTGTGTCAGTAAGTTTTCAAGGGTCTGGCCATAACCCATTCATTTCATTCAGGTGTTTCAGAGCAGGGTTGCATGCAAACATTGTCAGACAGTGACATTTCAGGACTGGAATTGCGGACCCCTTTGAGATGCCACATTGGTTCTGAGCCCGGCAAGAGTCTGGCCAGAAGCTTTGCAGATGTTTCTCTATTAAGCCACAAAGGAGACAGAAACTGTCTTCAAAGTTACTAAGCTACGACTCTCTGCCCAATAGACCCATGGCGTGGTCGTCTCTCCTGACACCGCCGCCAACGGCGACGCAGACCAGACTGAGGAGGAATCTCCCTCCCTATTGGCCGAGGACTCGCCTCACAGCGGGAGAGAGAGCACGCTCGGTAGGAAGGAGTATTCATTTTACTAAAACTTTCAGACACCTAACCAAACCTTTGATTTCCTCCAATCATCACTTCTGGACAGGAGACTAGAGTGCATGAAGTCGATGATTGACTTGTGCATGTCTGGTTTTCAATCAGCTCTTTAACTTGTGGACCCGATCCTGAAGAACATCCGAGCTCCTGTAATTCCTCTGTGATCCTCCTTCTGCTATCGTCTCGGTTAATCTCCTACTTTCTATTTTCCTTCCTGAACATCGACTCTGTTTGGTCTTCCAACGTCTCTTCATGGTCTTTCAGGGGAGGCTTCACAGCAGCAGCCAGGAGATGGCAGCAAAACCCCTCAAAATGACCCCAAAGACAACAAGAGGTCACTGCCACAGAACATGACCTCTGTGAACGACCAAACCAGAGCATCCAGAGAAAAACGAAACCCAACTGAGAAACATCCAGGCAGAAACAGACAAACACGGAGCAAGGCAGGTAAAAAGGATCCGACCAGAAAGCTTCCTGTTAGAGCGCATGTAAATGAGGCAAACAAGAAAAAGCCTCGCAAAGAAGCTCCAGCTCAGAAAGTCTTCAGATCCAGACTTGTTCCACCGCGATCTGCTAAAGACATTATCCTGGATAACAGAGCCATGCTGCTGGGCCTTTCAGCTGCTGAGAAACTGAACTCTCCATCTGAGGAGGCGATAACGCAGGATGGCTCTTTGGCTCTGCAACGTGAATCTTCTTTCTCTGAAACAAACTTTGAACAAAAGCATATGAGTACTTCAGATCTGGGGTCCCAAAGTCAAGATGAAGACAGGAATGTGGAAGATGAAGTTTCAGGTTTTGGTGAAGAAGGTCCCAGTCTTAAAGCTGCAGCAGAGTCCAACAGGTCAAAGGTTGAGGCTGCAGGTGGTGAAGACGGCTCCGTCAGGAGGACAGAGGCCAGTCCGGAAACCAAAGTACATTTCACATCTCCTCCTGAGAACCAGAGCACTGGAGAACCACTCCAAAGAGCTGCTCAGGCGCACAAAGCGTTCCCTGAAAACCCAAAGAGAACTTCCCCCTTTCCTCCAGAAGAAATGTGGACCGGTCTGGTAACGACTGTTCAAGATTTGCTCCAAGGACTAGAGGATAAACCAGGGTTTGTAGTAGAAATCTCAAGAATCTTCTCAGAAATCCTGATGTCTCTCCACCACTGGATTTCAGATTTGGAGAACACACTAAGGAACAGAGTAGAACGTGAGTCCTGTCTGAATGATGGAGGTGGACGTGAATCAGTGTGGCCATTGAGGGGAACCGGGCTCTCCACATGGCTTCTGACAAGCCTGACCAGAGAATCAGCAGAAGGTCCTGGATGTGAAGAACATCTGGCTGGATGTTCTTCATCTAGAGTCAGTTCAGCCAGAGAAAGGATGGAGGACCCATCTGGTTCCTCAAGCAGAGTTTGTTCAACTTGTCATGATCATTCTTCCACTAATGACGAAGGAGAGATGAGGTCTAGAGCAAGAGACGTGCAGCTGAACGCTGAGTCTGAAGCCAGCCCACCTGGTTCTCTTCTAAAAAGCTTGTCTGGAGATTTTGTTTTTGTTGACTCGCATTTTTCTGAATCTCACAAGAACTCAACAGACTCCAGGTCTGACAGTCAAACTCATGTTCTGGTTTCTGTCAAAGACTCAAAGGAGCTTAGAGGGAACCTCAGTTCATCAGCACACTCCAGTGTTGGACAGAGTTCCTTAGTCAGGAGATTCATGGAGGTCACCGCTGAAGAAATCAGGGCCTTGGCTGTTCCTGAGCTGGCTCTGGTGGGCCTCCAGGAGGGACGGCGGCTGGACCAGTCCAGTGTTGGTTCTATTGAGGAGCTGTCGGTTGGAGACATGGACAGCTGTGAGGAGGCTGATGAAGAAGAGGAGGTCCAACTGCTTCCATCACAGGAACAGAACCGATCCACCATGGAGGATGAGGTCCAGGTTATGGCTCCACCGCTGGGCACCTTGGAACCAGAAACAGAAGATGAAGAACCCGGATTGGACAGCAGGAAAAATGACAACACAGATTGCAAGATTTCATGAGCTCAGGAGCGCCCTCTGCTGCTGATCTTCATGAACATCGAACACATTCATGTTCAAATGTTTATGTCAGAAGAAAACATGTTGACTGGTAGTTCTGGATAGAGCCAGAAGAAAGCAGAGACTCACATCAAGAGTTAGAATCTGGAAATCTAAATGTGTGGAGTGACAGATGAAGGTGTGGAACCAATGAGAAGGTAGCTTTGAATGTGTTGGAATGACTAATCTTCTGAGTATAACATATGTAAGTACTTAGAAGATGTATTCCTGAAAAACGAGGATAGAAAAGTTTTCATATCCACTAATAAATGTTTATCTGAATCCTGGAGTTCTGTGTTCTGGTGGTTTTGTTCCAGTCATCAGTAGATGATGTTCTCCACACCTGAAGGGTAAGCTGACTTCCTTCTCCAGATGACATCAGAAATCATGAGAAGTTGAGATAAAATGATTGAAAGTTAATTTTTAATAATCAACCATAATGAATGTAATTAATTTTTATGAAATCAAATTGGAGATAATGATCACATCACCAGCTGATTATCTCCACCATGAGGGTCCAAAGCTCCATCCAGTGAGTCTTAAGCTAACAGTGGAGTTCCTCAGAGCTGTGCTGTTGGTCCTCTTTGGTTTGCTCCAGATGGAGCTCTGACTCGGTGACTGCAGTCGACCATCTCACCTCATGGAGCTTTGACCTTCAGGTTGACCCTCAGGCTGACCTTCAGGGAAGTCATTGATTGTTCCTCTCTGTTTTGTTTCAGAGTTGCGGATGAAGAAACTGTTTGATGACAGAGAAGGCTTAAGGGATCAGGTTGGATCTGGAAACCTTTTGGTTTAAAGACGAAACAGGCTGAAACATCTTCTAGAAAATGATATTAATCTGTGGATGTTCAGGTCAGACTTCTCCAGTCTCAGCTGGATCAGAGGAATGGGGTGGATGGAGTCCAGAACCCAGGGCAGAACCCCCAGGAGAACGGCATAGACCCTCATCTGCTGGACCTGCAGAGTGAGTTCCTGCAGGTCCAGGTGTGATGTTGATCTGCTGCAGCATCAATCCTGATTCCTCTGCTTGGTTTCCACCAGGAGACGCCAACAGGCAGATCAGTGAACTCAAGTTCAAGCTGGTGAAATCTGAGCAGGAAGTCACGACTCTGGAGCAAAATGTGAGCCTTCATGTTTCCATGGATTCGTTTCCTCTCGGCTCGTCCAGCCGTCGGTCTGAACTGGACGGTTTTGTCTTCAGGTTCTGCGCCTTGAGGGTCAGGTGTGCCGCTACAAGTCGGCGTCTGAGAACGCAGAGAAGATTGAAGATGAGCTGAAGGTGGAGAAGAGAAGACTGCAGAGAGAGGTGAGAGCGCCCCCTTTGGTTGGTTTTCTGTGCGGACCGGTTCTGGTTAAAACCGTACGGCTCCTTCCAGCTCCGTTCGGCTCTGGACCGCATCGAGGAGCTGGAGGTCAGCAACAGCCACCTGTCCAAGCGTCTGGAGAAGATGAAGGCCAACAGGAACGCCCTGCTGGCCCAGCAGTGAAGCTTCGTCCTGGACTGGGTCTTCAGACAGCCGGGCCCGGTCCAGAACATTTCAGAGACACTCGTGGACAGAAGACAATCAGAACCAGGCGGTGGAGGAGCTGAATCTGAGACAGGATGCTCAGGGTCGTCCAAAATGTTTCCTTTTCTGAATGCTTCTGCTCACAATCATCTCCATCCGTCAGCCCATCAGTCCAGAGAGAGCAGGTTCTGATCCGGTCAGGTTCTGATCCGGTCAGGTTCCAGTAGACAAACAGCTCCCAGGCTCTGCCCCCTCCCTGCTCTGCCCCACAGCTGCTGGTGACCATGTTGACTGTAGACTCAGAAACTGATCCCAGCTCAGTGGTTCTGTTTCTCGACAGTGACTGGTTCAGTCTGGTTCAAACCGGATCAAACCGGTTCTAACCGGTCTGGACCTTTACACTTAGTTTATATGTTGTTCTCTGTTTTTCTCTTCTGTTTTTATGTTTTCTTTCTGGAATATTGTTTAGTCTTTTTCTGACTTATTTTGTATAATTTTAGTTAGTTCTTCATCACAAACCGGGTCAAACCGGATCAAACTGGTCTGGGCCTTTAGTCAGTTTATATTTTAGTTTCTGTGTCTTTCTCTGCTTTTGTTTTCTGTTGAAATATTGTCGTCCCATTTCTGACTTATTTGATTTAATTTCAGTTTGTTTTTCCTCACGAACCAGAACAAACTGGATAAAACTGGATAAAAGTGGATCAAACTGGATCAAAGTGGATCAAACTGGTCTGGACTCTGCAGATTTTGTTAATATTTTGGTTTCTGTGTTTTTCTCCCCCTCTTTTCTTGCTGAATCGTTATTCTCTCATTTCTGTGACCTTTGGTCTGATTTTATCCAGCTGGTTTTAACCAGTTTTTAGTTTAGTAGTTCTTGATCTGTTTGTCTGGTTTTATTTTTGAAACACTCTGTTGGCTCATCCTTGATTATTGCTGGAAGTGGATGAACTCCAGGCTAAAAGTGGAACTTTGAGACAAACGTCTCTGAAACTCATCCGGTCCGGACAGAACCAGTTTGGACCAGCAGGGAATGTAGCCCCGCCCACTTTGCTGTTCAGAAAGCTCAGGGGGGCGTGGCCTCTGGACTCACCTGTATGATTGGACTTTACCTGACAGCCAGGATGTAACATCAGCAGCTTTAGATGAATGAAGGGTTCTGATTCTGGAGCTGAACAGAACCAAGCCAACACAGCTGACTGACAGCCAATCACAGCGCAGAACCTCATCGAATAAACCCATCGTCATGACGAAGGCGCCGACATTTTAGATTCACTGCTATTTATTGTGAAAAATGAAACGTTTCAGTTGGAGACGTGAAGCTGTGACCTGATTCCATGTTGAGTTTCATGTTCTGCTTTTTGTTATAAATATTATCAACATCCTCTCTGCGATGCTCTTTTCTTTCAGATGAACAACCAGGATTTAAATCTGTCATTTTATTCCGTCTGGTGAAAAGTGCAAAACATGGATTATCAAAAAGCAGAATGATTACAAAATAAGATAGTTCAAGTTAAACCTTAAAAGAAACCATAAAATGTATTTTATTACCTTCTGTCCTCTAATTGGACTCACCTGGTTTCCAGCTCATCACTCCTCTGTATTTAAGCTCTTTGGTTCCAAATGTTCAGGTTTCTCACAGCAAAGTGAATCAGATGAAGCCTGATTCACTGCTATGTTAAAACATATTTAGATTTAATGTGATCAGCTTCATTAAACAGACTCCTATCAGTGTAGAAGCAGAGAAACATCTGACAGAATAACAGCTGTAATGAAAGCTGTTATTAACAACCTTTACTGTAATGAAAGGTTTTTAATGAAGTCCAATGTGAATACATAGTGAACAGTGGTGGACAAAACAGGACACCATCAGCTCTAGAAACAGGAAGTTGAATCTTCAATGTGACCAATCCCACGTCCAGTTTATTCCTCCTCTTCCTCTTCCTCTGGTCCTTCATCCTCCTTCAGGCTGAAGCACAGCATCTGGAGCAGCTCTAACAAATCAGCAGATAAACGGCCAGAGTTGTAAAGCTGTATATCATAATAGTTGAGTTAATTCATTCACTCTTGGTTTCCTGCCAGACTTGATCCTCTGGGTCACCAGTAGCAGGAAGTGTGTTCGGTTCTGGACTCACCCTGTTGGAAATTGGGGCTCTGGGAAGAACCCAGTTTGGCGTAAAGTGGAGGATCCATTGTTTCAACATGGCTGATCATCTTCTGACAGGCTTCTGGGCCTTTCTCCTTCAGGATCTCCACCAGGCCGCTGGCCTTGTTCAGTCTGGTGTGGTTCTTCTCCACCACTGACCAACTCTCTGAGGCGGTGAGCACCTTATCTGCTACCAGGACCTTCAGAAGCTGCTCCAAGGTTTTATTGGACACTTTCTTGATAAAGTCAAGCAGCATGTTCTTCATTTTCTTTGCTGCAACAAAGATAGACACATAGTGGGGATTTGATGGAAGGCGGTCCTGTGGGTCCGAACACAAACCGAACACAAACCTCGTAGAGCCGTTGGAGAAGCTGGGTTGTCCTGGTCTTCATCATCAGGCAGTTCTGGTGGCCATGAAGACGAGACATTAGATCAGCAGGTTACTGTCAGGTTATGAATGATGTCTTTGAATGTGACAGACCTGAAGTCTCCTGGATTTCATTCAGAGCTCTCTCCAGCGCCTCTCTGTGCTCTGAGTTGTACATCTGCATCATCAGGTTCATGGCGTCCACTTCCTGTTCCTCTGCAGAAGGAACCCTCTTTAGGGAGGTGCGCTTCAGCTTGTCGGCGCCCTGCAGTAACATCTGGCAGTATTTAAGGTCCTGGTCCCCCATGTCCACAAACATTTCCAGGACCCAGTGCTGTAAATCACAACAGGAGGAGCTTAATGATCACGTCTCACATCACCCAGACCAGGGCCGTTACTCTGGCTACCTGCGCCGTGTTGGTTCTGATCTTCTCCAGGATCTTCTCTGTGACCTCTTTCACCTTTCCAGGGTACATCTGCACCAACAGGTCCAACGTGTCCAGTCTGTCCGCGTGCTTCAGACGGAACCTTTTGATTGATTGGAAACCGTCTTTGGACTCATCTGCAATCCGCAGGTACCAGTGGAAATACTTCACCTCCCTGTTCTTCAGATCCTCCAGAGTTTTCTTCAACCAATGCTTCAAATCCTGTAAAGGAAAATATACTTAAGGCTCATTATGTTGGGAACGGTTAGTGGAGGTAGACCATGGGCTGAACCTCAACTCTTCATCTCTAGAGAATGATCAGAGCCCGTTCCAGACGTTTCTCCTCCTCGGGACAACAGAGGGACAGAAAGTTTGAAGGTGATTGACTCACAGCATCTTTATCTCCTGGAGGGCAGATCTGGCGCCAGCATTCCTCCTGTTCCTTCGTCATCTCCCTCGTTCTTTGGATCATAAGAACACAGGATGAAGGTTACCAAAACCCAACCAACATGGCCACTGAACTTTGAGCATCAGAAATAGTTTTCAGGAAGCTTTTAAAGTTTCAGATTCATGGACCAAATGAACCACACTGGTGTAAATGAATGATTGGGTGACAATGTTGGTGAATCTGCTGAAGAACTTAAAGAACTTACTTCTTACTAGTGAACAGTTGTTTAAAAGACTTGTGACCTGGAGAAGTTTAAAAAAATAAGACAGTGTTTAACTTCAACCACAGGACTGAATGAAAGTAAAACGTTTACCTTGATCCTGTTCTGGAGATCAGGATCTGTTTTTAGACTAACCTGGTGTAGACGGTGAGCGCAGTTCAGAGGACAGGTGAGGGTTGATGGTTTGTAGACGCTTCATCAGCTCCTTGGATGCATTGGTTCCCTTTTCCATCACAATGTCAGTGAAGCAGCTGGCCATGTTGACTCTGGTGTGGTTCTGCAGGATTGTCTCCTTCTCTGAAGACTTCAGGGTGTTTGCAGTCATCAGAGCCTCCATAAGCTGTGATAACGTTTCTCTTGGTACCTTCTCCACAAAGTCATTGAGCATCCTGGTGAGCACTTTCTCTGTGGGCAGAAATGCATCACTGAGTTCTTTGATGGAAACATTACGATGAAGACCAGATTCTGATGAACATTCCAGACGTACCTTCATTAATCTGCTGCTCTACCTCAGGGAGACCTTTGTCTGTTGGGAACCAAAATAAATGTTTAGCAGGACGGTGGTCTGATGTTTCAAGCACTTCCTTCCATCTAGCAAACCTTTATTGCTCTTAATTTTCTCCAGGATCTTCTCTGTGACCGTCTTGGTGTTTGAGGCGTAGGTCTGAACCATCAGGTCCACTGTGTCCAGTCGGTCTGCTTCCTCCAGTTGACTCTTCTTGATGGGTTTGAAGCCGTCTTTGGACTTGTCTGCAGTTTGAAGGTACCAGTGGAAGTACTTCATCTCCCTGTCGTCCAACTCTAACAAAGTGTCCAGAAGCCAATCTTTACAGTCCTGCCAGTGTTGGAAAAGACTTAGTTAGACTCCAACCACTTAAGGAAATGTTCACTGAGTTCATGCTGACTCTGGTATGAAGGTGTGTGAGGAACCACATCTGTGTTTGTGTGACACAGTAAAAGTATATTTACATGTCCTTTGTTTCTATTGATCTTCTTGAAAATCTTCTGTGCCACCATCTTGGTGGTGTTGGTGTACGTCTGAACCATCAGGTCCACCGTGTCCAGTCTGTCTGCGTGCTCCAGGCGGCTCTTCCTGATTGGTTGGAAACCGTCCTTGGACTTGTCCGCGGTTTGAAGGTACCAGTGGAAGTACTTCATCTCCCTGCTGTCCAGATCTTCCAGATGCTCCTTCAACCACTGTTTGATGTCCTTTTTAAGTAAAGTAGATAAATGTCATCAATCTGGCAGCTACCAGGATCAGAAACTGTTCCCAGAGTCTGACCATCACGAGCTCAGACTATCATCAGTGACATGAGACTCATTGGACGGTGACTTACAGCATCGTTGTCCCCTTCAGGACAGATCTGCTGCCAGACTTCCTTCTCGTCATCGACAGGTCTTTGGGTCAAATGAAGACAGTAACGTCAGTGAAGGTTCAATTTTATGGAAATATTAGTGACAGATGATAAACTTTGTAGATGATTAAATCTTGTTCCAGCCCTTAGATAGAGCAGCTTAGGTCATATATATGAGTATATGAGTCAGTCTGAGTTGAATTCCTAAACTACATCTGGATATTGTTTTACAAGTGTAACCCCTCAGGCTTTATATAACTCTTTTCTCCAACACACCTTTAACATTTTCTTAAATCCAATGCATTGTAGGCATTTTCACCTTAAACAATAATAATCACCTTTTACTTAACCTGGTTAATGTTTTACACTCATATTGGAGGCTTTACACACTGTAAAAGTCCATAACACTATAGTACACACAGGTATTTTCTGTTGTCTTAAAGCACGCAGTAAATGTAGCGTTTTGTTAATAACTGTTATTTACTACCGCCAGTAAATGCATCAATGTTACTAGTCTCTACCTTACTGGTCAGTCAAGGGCAACATCAAGTTTAAGCAATTTGATTGGTTGTGACGGACAGAACGGCCATAACCCTGTTCATGAACGAGGCCGCTGTGGACTATTTCTTTTTTTGCTAACCAGTTGGAGCTACAACCTTTTCCTGGCCTAGTTTTGGAGCCACAGAACCGGACCACGCTCGTGACCCGGAACGGACTGTTGGACCGGAGTTGGAGCCGTTCGTTTAAAACTGGAAATTCTTGGTGGGGTGAGTAACTCATTCCTCCCGGTTGTTTGGGAGCCGCCATATTGGAACTGCTATTCCGAGGACGAATGCTAACCGAGTCCCCTAAGGTTAGCAACGTTTATAAAGCTAACACTGCTTTACTAGTTCAAGAAACTGAATAGTGTGGATGATGCATCCAATTTGATACATTCGGCCTTGTTTGTTGTTTTCTATGTATATAACCTGTTTAAAGGTTGTTTTGAACGGTTCTGAGGCAGCGCGGTTGCACTAAGTGTGCTAAATACCTTAATACTGATCTATTGAGGTTGTAATATTTACTTGATTAATACCTGATTAATGGGTGGGATACAGCCTGTGCTATTGTGCTCAGTTACAGACTCTATTTATCACACACTGTTGCTAATTAAGACACTTATTTGTCATTGTGAAGTTTTTGACAGAGTGTAGGTCAGAGAATCTGGGCGCTTTTCACAGAGAAAACTAGAACAGTGGTTACACAAGTATCCAGAGGTGAGTGAAGGGTCTGCATGAGGTAATAGTTATATGTGACATATATGGTGGAATTGATCAATCATCATTATAGATTACAGATTCATGTAAAACTTAAGAAAAGCTCAATAGTTTCTCAGGCATGTTGTGAAAACTTACTTCTGGTAAGGTTTAAGAGAAAGGATTTGAATGACCGGTTTACAGAGAAGTCCTGGTTCTGTTACTGGTTTGGTTTTGGGTTCCTGTGAACTTTGACCTGATGGACAGACGGAAACATAATAAATTATGGTCACAAAGTTCATGATGTTTGGCTGTAGACCTGTGAACCGCCAGCAAACTCACCTTGCTGAACAGATGGACCAGAGGACAAGCCCAGCTTGGAGGACAGTGGAGCATCAACAGCCTGAAGGTGG